>VZTE01004904.1:851741-891360 GCA_013397775.1 Eulacestoma nigropectus | reverse complement strand
CGGAGCCGCCTTGGCACGGACCCGCCGCACTCTGGGCTCCCGGGGCATGCCCTGTTCCTGGGCCGCCCGGTGAGTGTGTCAGACGCGGGGAGAGCCCCGCTGTTGCCGTGATGTGGTCGAGAGCCGCTCCAAGCTATGTATTCACAGGGGTCCGGGTACCTGCGTGAGGCCCGTACAGCCTCTGTGCTTCCATCCCTCCGTGAGTTGCCACAGCCCATGTCCATGCATGTAGATTGACATAAGCCTTCATATACATGTCTTGTCTGTGTACGCACAGCCTGCTCGCGCAGCGTCTGCTAAATCTTCTGTGTGGCTACACAACCACCTCTGTACACGCTTATGCATTCCTGTGCTTAAAACATCAGTCGGCGTTTGCATACACACCTGCCTGCTGACACCTGCCACACCTTCCAAGGTACATCTCATGTTTTTATATGTAAGGAACTCAGACACAGAGAAACATTGTTCCACTTGAGCATATCCACTCAGTTCCCCCCTTGCTCAGCTTGGAGAAAAGTTGATCATATTTATTGCTTGTAAAGAGCTTGAGGGATGTGAGCCAGACGTACAGAATCACTAAGGGGCAATGGATAAGCCTCCTGCCTGCAGTGGGTCTGCCAGCAAACATTAATCTTTGTCAGTGATTTACTTTTTAAACAAATCTGTTTTAAAAGGCTATAGAAAGACATCAAAATAAAACCAAGCTAAAAGAACACTCATTAAATATTCTATTCATGAAATATACAGTAGTATGACCTAATGCACTGAAATACACAAACCTTCTGGTTAGATTCAGCTTATCTTTGGAGACCAAAAAAAGCTTTCAATGATAAATTAATCAGCATTTATATAAGTCCACTGTCCATTTTGTTAAGCTTTACCACCTTGATTTTTGTTTCATGCAATCCTGGGTTTCAACACAATGTCAGGGAAGTTTAGCTTTCGATGTAGCAGCTGGGTTGCAGGCTGTCAGCTGAATTAGCTGTGGTTCTTTGTAGCATTCCAGCTTCAGTAACTGTTTTTCCCTGATGAGTCCATGAGTGGTATTGATTTCCAATAACAAGCAGCTATATGGTGTGCATTCAGTAAAAAGATGCCTAGCTAACTTTGGGCTCCCTTTCAATAATCCTCTGACATTCCTGTGACCTTAGAGAGCAGCAGCAGTGCCCATGAACCTGAGTAATCCTCAAATTTCAATCAAATGCCCCACTTAAAATAAAGAAAAAGAACTGTCCTAGCTATGGTCATATTTAGATTTTTAGTAATTTTCTGCACCAGCATAAGACCATGAACTCAATGCTATCCATGAATGAAGACATTAGCAATATTCTGATATTTCTTCCACCCATTCCTTCCCTAGAGTATTTTGCATCTTGCAACCATCTTTGGAAAGAACACACAGCATTGTTTCATCCCACACAGAAAAAATACATTCTCTGCTCTTGGAAGGAAACAGGCAACCATGTAACATTGTGAAGCATCACGTCACAACAGCTGAAGGCAGGAAGTAGAAAACCACCAGCAACCCCACTGTGTTCTGCTGAAATAAGACACAAAGGGTTTAGATACTTTGGGACCAGCTGTGTTGAGATATAGCCAGAGACCTGGGATACACAGTTTGGCCCTTTTAAAGGTGCTATCAGATCCTTACTCAAATTAGAAGTGAGGCAGATCTGTTTTAGTGTGGCAAATCTCACGTAATGCTGCAGGGTTGGTTTGGAGTATTTGGTTGATATTGGTTTCCAGGTCTCTGCTCATCTGATGATCAGCCACGTTTTCAGTAGCACCTCAGTGTGCCAGCCAAACAGTGACCCTCTGTCCCTCTTATTTCCAAAGAGGTGAGGGAGCTAGGCAGAATTAGCTGCTTTTGCAGTAGTCACAGTTGGACAGAGTGGGACAAAATTCTCATATTCTGGAGCAAAGAGAAGGGACCACATAAGGTGTATTTTAAACAACCTCTGTACTCCATATACATGACAAATCCTCTCAGCAGCTTCTGAGCTGTCAAGTTTGTACTTGTCTTTTTGTAGCCCATTGATGATCTTTAGGATCATCAGCAGCAAATATCCACAGTACATTGTGCTCTGGCCAACACATCTCCTGCGTAGGAACTTGGAAGTTGGGCTAATGCAAAATACTTGGATCAGATCTGCAGGGAAGGTGTCAAGAGAAGGCACGTTCCCATCTATTTTCGTCTAACGCAAAATGAAGCCAGCTATTTACAGACAGAGCTGTTCTAAACAGAAGTTGACAGGCAGTCCAGGCTTTGTTACCTTGAGAGGGATAGAAAATATCCTTGGTCTTTTTAATAAACATTCTGTTGTTTGTGATTGATTATGATCCAATTGCTCTAATGGAGGAGAATTATTATTCACAGCATGAGTCAGCAACACTTTCTTCCTGGAACCGTCGACAGCAAAGAAAGTTCCCAAACTCTCTGCAGAAATATTCCTCTCCCTAGATGAGAATCTGGACTGCATCCACCAGTACCAGCTGGTGCCGCCCCTTGAGATGGACCTGTACTTATCTGACTGGCATATGGAACCATCCAAGGTTCATTTGAGGTTAGAAGACACAACTCAATGTGCAGCAAAAGCACTTGGGAGCTGATGCAGAAGAAGAAAGGGAAATCAGTTGCAGAAGTTCAGAGTGCCAGTGCATGTTCCAGTGGTTGGGAGCTTCAAAATGAGGTCCTTGACAGCACTGGCAACAGAAGCATGTTACCTAATCCAAATGCTTAGGCTCATCTGAGGTCATTCCGTAAACAAGACAGTTTCTTGTAGAACTATATGTTTCCTTTAAAATATAGATCTATAGGCACCAGATGAAGGGTGATTTGAAGCAGATTTGAAAGCTACCATATATGCATTCTCCACTCTGGGATAAGAAAAAGTACAACAAAAATTCCTGCCCTGTTAGGATAAATCAACTAAGATGGTGTATTTTAAAATACTAAATGTTTGAAGCATTTAATGGGCTCTTAGTAGAACTATGGACTTCAGTGAAAAAATGCTAGGAAAGAGTTTTCCCTGCTTTACTATACACTACTCACTACCTACTGACATTACAGTCTTTATGTTGTGTTGAACACAATGATGTAATGTTCCAGCACGTGAAGGACTGTGCACTGAAACAGGCCTAGCATCTGAACAGTCCCTGTACAAATCCATACTTCCACTGAAAATTTTTGCCAAGCAAAGCTACAGTTTGATAAGCAATCACATGTTTTGGATTGATTTTGTTCTTTCTATTGTGTCCATTGGATATTTCCTGCCATTGGATAAAGTTTCCGGCAGCTGCCAAGCAATTAGCTATGAGGGGTTCCAACATTTTCCTATGAAATGAGCATTTCTGCCAAAGGTGCCGGCCCAAAGCACAGCACTGCTGCTTTTTAAAGTATCCAGACATATTAAACCACCTAAATCATTCCTTGTTCAATGCCAAGTCACCCAGCCTTCTCCTTCCCCTGTGCTCAGGTCAGTCAGTGTGCCAAATGCTTCTTTCCCGTGAACTGAGACCTTGCTCTGTCCCAAGCTACATCCCCTGAGGTCTTTGCTCTCCACTTTGGACCTCAGGAGAAAGGGAGGGTGCATGAACAGCATCAAGACTCACATTTCACAAAGTTCCTACAGATTTTTAGAACGTTTACAACAGAGACACAGGCCTTAAAAGAAGAGTGTGATTGCCACAAAGAACAGTGTGGGAAAACCAGTATACATGCATGTGCAGCCCTCCCACATGCATACTGACTACCCCAGATATAGGCATACCCACAGATCAGCACCTACACAGAAATGTTTCTGACACACTTAGCATCCTGTTCTCTTACAGCAGCCTCAGTTGGAGGAAGGGAGAAAATATGTTCCTTTTAACCTAATCTTCTAATGACCTTTCTGCCAGCTCCACTTTCCTGCCTATCTCTAAGCTGCCTGTGGTGGTGATGGGAACAAGATCCTACTGTAGAGAGATTTTCCTCCTCAGAGCTCTGCAGGGGCTGTCTGCTAGATTGTGGTGCCCTGCCCAGTTGCTCTTAAGAGAGTCAGGGCAAATAAGGAGATAAAAAAGTTGTTTATGATTGCATCTCTTGGGCCTCTTGCAGATCCACTAGAGTTCTTATAGAACTTGAAGGATTGTGACTGTGCTGCAAACCTGGTGCAAATGGGCTTCCCTCTTCCCTTCCTGGATTGCAAACTCCCAGCCAAGCCTGGCAGCAGGTCTCAGCCTTTTCACTCTGCCCTGCACATTTCCTACAACTGCCTGTAAGTGCAGGGAAGAAAAGCTGGAGAGTAGGCAAACACAGTGATGTACCACGGTGGCTGGCTCTGAATGCTCTGCTATAAGCTGGTATTTAGAGGGTGACCATCTTGATGAGAGGCTTTTAGAGCTCAGTAAGACACACTCCACAGCTGTATTCTAAAGCTGTCCTGCAACAGTCTGGGAACTGTGATGGATTTTTCTGGCAGGACATGTCTGACTCCCTTTTTTTCCCTCCCTCTCTCTGGGACAATGTGGGAGATGGGCACTTCTCAATTGCAGGGCATTCCTGGCCTCCGTGCTTCCTGTCAGGGAGAGATTAATTAGCAGCAGAAAGGCAATTCTCTCTCCTCTCTGCTCTGGAATTGAAGTCGTTCGTCTCGGGAAGGAGCCCAGGCGCCTCACTTGCTGTGTGGCAGCTTCTGCTCAAGGGAGACAAGCACTTAGTCAATGAACAAGGAGCCTGGGGAATGGCTCCAGCTGACAGAGGACATTATTAATGACTGGCACTTTGTCAGTGGGTAGATCACCTTCCCATTAGCTGCTTTAAGAGGGGAAAGAGAAATAGGGCTAAAGATGGAAGCCTGAGAGCAGCTGGGAGTTTCAGCATCCTCCTGCAAAGTCCCCCCCCTGCAAGGCCCAGGACTGGCACAGTCTCCAGAAAGTGACTGTATTTTTCCTCAGCATCTCCTGTGACAGCGGGACACAGGCCCAGCTCAGGAAGAGTTTTGCTTCCTAGCCTAGCGTGGGTGGGCTCTGCTATGGAGGTCTTCCCCTTTGTCCCCCTCTCAGTCAGCCCTGGGTACAAGGGGCAGACAAGGAGTGTCTTCCAGCATCTGCTGCTGCAGCTTCTTGTTTTGGAGAGCCTGTGGACCTTTGTGCAGCTTCTACCCAGGTCGTTCAATAAAGAAGGCATTGAGGGAATCTGAGAGGAGGGTATTCCACTGCCTTCACTCTTGGAAAGCTGTTAGTACAAGGAAGAGCAAGAAACACCATCCCCTATGGCCATGCACTTCTGTCTGTGGCTGGAACTGGAGAAGCTGTGGACTTTCGTCATACTTGGACTCCTAAACTCATCTCCTTAGGTGGAAGAAGCCTCTAAACTCTAAAGCAACTGTTGAGTCACCTTAGACTCATACTTAATTTGCCACAGCACCATCAGGGTGGAAGGAGAAATCCCTGCTTTGTTGTGACATTGACAGTTCATCCTTCTCTGTCCTACAGCCCTAGAGCTGCCAGGAGAGTGAGTCCTTGGCTCCATCACAAAAAGCATGTGGTGCAAGTACTCAGCCCATGGCCTAGGTCTTTGTAGAAGCTTTTGTTTGGAACCACACTTGCAAACAAAGATGTGAAATCTTTCAGCTGAACACCTGAGTGTCCAGCCAACCTGCTGCATAACAGGGTGTAAGATCAGTGTTGTCCCGGTCTCCACAGTATTTGAAGGAGGTAGCTCTTCATACTTGTAATCACTGTGGAGCTGCAGCTGTGGTGCCTTCATAGCTAAAGGTGCATTCACTATCCTGCTCAGATCCTGTTGCCTGAGTGTGATGATGTGTTTTTTGTGCAATTTAAATCTCTTTTCAGACTGAATGCTCTTATGCTTAGTCTGAGATCAGGAGAAAATGTATTGGGGACTCATCCCTTTTCTTTCAGAGATTATTCTACGCTACAGGCATAAAGTCCAAAGTTTAGAGCTGGCTCTAGGTTCAGATGCCTCTTATTTATTCCAGGACTTGGGCTCTTGCAAATGGAATGGATGGATCTGACGTCAAAATTCTTTGATTCACATATCTAACCTGGGGCTGTTTAGATTTAGGATTCAGGTATGAGCCCATCTTTGGCAGACATGTGCAGGTTAAACTGCCAATTGATTTTTACTTGCAGAAAGCTGGAAAAACTTTACTGCGAGACTGGCTCAAGGTCTCTCCCTTGTGGTTAAATATTACAGTCCTGGGGCTGAGAGTGTTGTAGAGTCCTAGGACTGCTGTCTCCAGGCTTGCTTCCACCGTGACAGGAAAAAAATCAGACACTTCTAGGTCTGCTGGTATTTATAAGCTGAAACAGGTCCCACCCAGATAAATGGTCCATTTCTGCTCTGAAACGAGCCGTGGTCTGCTCCAAGCCCCTAAGTGGATTGCCTTCTGGCCACCCTAGTGCTGTGATGATTGAAAAGCTGAGAGGGGGGGTGGGTAGGGATGCAGTGTTCAGAGGCTGTGTGGACCCAAACTAGCTAGATTCACCGAACTCATCACTGAAATCACTTCTTGCATTGCATCTCTGTTTTAATTCTCCCTGAAACAGCCCTCTCCTATGAGTGAAACAATCTTGCCTGCAGATTGAGGGGGGTGGGAGGGATTTGAACATTAATCTGATGTAGATTATACACCCGCCTCCCTCTGTCCCCCCTTCTCACTCACTCTCTCCCTCTCTCTCCCTCTCTGTCTATTTCTCTCCCCTCCCTCTCCTTCCTGCTTCATCTCTTCAAGTGAACATAAAGTAAAATACGGAGAGAGAGAGGCAGAGAGAGAAAAAGCTCCCTGAAGAGGGAAAGCCCCAGCAGCCAGTAGCTGTTTGGATTTGCCTGTCGCTGCCTTTCTTGCTTTGCTCCCAAGGAATACCTTTAATGGGATCAATTGCTTCAGTTCCATTATAACCAAGTCCACCGGAAAGGCAGCCTCAACATATTATGGGCAACTGTGTGAAGTCTCCACTGAGAAACCTCTCTAAAAAGGTATGTTCCCTGAATCAAAGTGCTCTGTGCGTTTCCAGTCTTGCTTCTGGGGATGGGTGACATTGTGGGCAGATGAGAATGGGAGGTGGGAGAAACATAGAGATGAGTATGAAGGGTTCAGCTCTCTTCACCAGACTTTTTCTGTAAGAGCTGCTCATGCAAGTGCAGCCAGTAGAGGCCAGGATGCTCAGAGCCATAATGTGTGTAAATAAATGTGTGTGTAGGCTCGTGTCCTGCTCACTGTGTGTGTACAGTTCTCCTCTGGGTACATGCAAGTATGTGCTTGTTGATGTGCACAGTGTGCTGGCACACTCCTGCTGGGGCATCTTGATGTGCTTGTGTATGCGTGAGTTTGTGCATGTGCATGTGCTTCAGTTGAAAGTTACCTGCATGAGTAATCACGTGTGTCATGGGTATAGGGACATATATCCATGTAGGTGTGAAGGGTCATGTGTCTGTATGTGTTGCCATTGCTGTGTAAGAGTATGCACACCTATTGGCTCATCTGAGGTACATGTGTGTCCTTACCTCTTTATGTCTCTACATAGGCATCCCGAGCACCTGAGCAGGTTTGCTGTGAGTGCAGAAGGGGGGAATTTCTGTGTATCACACACATACCCTTGCTTGTATGGTGCTGTGTGTGTGTTCACCTGCTAGTGCATGTCCTCACAGAAGTCTGTGTGTAGACATGCACATGTTTTTATGTCTATCCATCCTTGCATATGCACACAATTAGTTTTGTTGGTATGTGTTTGGGTACAGAAGCATGTTTTTCTCTCTGCTCTGTTTGTCCATGTGTCTGTTTTTGAGTGGATATACTAGGCCCTGGCTGTGTGTTTGTGCATCATGTTGCACGTCAGCATGGTCCATGTGTCTACATGCTTAGGCCCAGCTGGACTTCATCTGTGAGCTGCCACATGTATCTGTTAGGCTTCAGCTCACAGTCTGCTCTGTGCTGAGGTATTACAGTGGTCCTGGGACAAATTAGATTCAGGAATAATTCTGCTGTTATGGACTGAGTTGAAATGGGAATGACATGCCCCAGAAACATTTCCTGTTTGACTGAGGAAGATCTTACAACACTGTGTACCTGTCAGCCACATGGTTCTCACTTGGCATTGCTGCAAATCTAATAGCTCAGCAAAAAGCTATGCAGTTCACTCTCCATAAATTATAAAGTTAATGCTGATCATCCAAAGTATTGCAATGAGACACTGCCTCTGTGGAGATCTTGACAACAGTGAATGCCACTGCCATCAAGATGTTCCATCCAGGAGACCTTGCCACCTGGGAAAGCTCCTCTGGGAGGGAGCTGTTTGGGAGAGGATCTCTGTCCTAGAGTGCTTCTTTTGGTTGGATGTTGGCCTCTTCTGTGTAGAAATGCAATTTGCTTGTTGTCTTGCCTGCTGTAAACAAAGCCAGTAATGGCACAGTGCTGCTGTGGGGGAGCTGGGGTACTTGATGAGGGAATTCATCTCCAAGCAGTTAGGTATGCTGGGACCAGTCCCTAGGTCAGGGTGACCTGCAGGGAGACATAGAAGTACCGGAGGTTCACCCAAATATTGCACATATGAAATCAACTTGGTTGCTTGTAGGTCGCCTCCAACTTGGAATAAAAGGAGTTGGCTGCAGCTGTGCAAGGCAATTGCAATTAAAGTCTGACATGTAGCCAGGCTGCTTGAATCAAAATGAATTCAAGAACCTGTAAATTCTGTGTTGTCAGTCTTTTAGGTAATTTATGCTTTCTTTCCTAAAAGCTGCTTCGAATAACTCACTTTGTGACTAGTTACAAGACCTGGGATGTTAGGACTGAAGAGAAAAAGTTGCAAAGATGAATTAGAGAATTTCTTAGACATCACTCTAGCGAGCTATGAAATAAGGCCTTGCACACTCATCCTGACAGGTCCTGGTACTCTGCCATTCTTTTGATCGCAACACACATGATTATAGTGGAGACTTTGCAGATCAGTCTTAACACTGCACAACTTCACTTGGCTGTTATATGATCCCAGTAGTTTTTCTCAGATTTTACCTTGAGCAAACTCATTTTGCTGAAATGTTGAAGAGGACGAACTGCAGACAGCATGTGTGGAAGCTGCTCTTGGGTGACAGTCTGAACTCTTGAATACATGATGTCAACCCAAAATTTGGGATTCACTTCCAGGCACCAGCTGGCTTGGTCTGGGTCTGGCTGACACCAGGGTACCTTGCTTGTTCAGGCTTTGACTCCATGTCTGTTGTTGGAAGCTTCAGTTTCCTATTGTCACAGTGTCCCCCCAGTGATTGTGGAAGCCATCCTGGCTGCTTTTCCCTCCAAGAGATACTGCATTTGGGATGGAGGCCCCTCTTGCCTTGCTGTTCTGCAAAGTCCCTCTGACACTCAGGCAGGAAAATGAAGTGAATCCTGGTGTGCTTCTGCTGTGCAGAAATTAAAAGCCTTGGCATCCAGGCCCCTCACTTTACCACACCTCTCCACCACTTTGGCCGTCTCTAGATCAACCAGGTCTCTTCCTACTCCATAATCTGCTGGTCTGACACAGCCAAGGGCTGGACCTGGCCAGGAAGGTTAGTGGTCCTTCGCTCAGGGAAGGGACTGGGAAAGACTGATCTCCCCAGTCCTATCCTTGCATTTTCTTTGTCATGCACACTGCTGTTTCCCCTGTAATGGGTGGCTGATGTTTCTTTGCCCCATACCAATATCACAGCTCCCTTCCCCACTCTTCTGGGATGTAGAAGGAACATGGTGAAGGGAACTTGAGTGGATATTTGCAGGAGAACCTGTGAGATTGTTGGCAGAGGGAACATTGAATGCCATAAATCCTGCCTCCAGTGGCAGGGCAGGGCAGGGAGCCTCGCTGAGCTGTTCATCATGGTATTCTGTCACTGCAGCAGTTTGTCTGGTCACAATCGTCAGTGGCTCTTGGCAACTATTTTGTCAAACTGGCAACCTCTATCAAGACAGGAAAATAATGGGATGACTATTATGAAGTACTGCTGTATAGCTTGGTAATAAACTATTGACTGGAAGTGTCAGAAAACAAACATTTGGGGCTGTGGGGCTTTGCATCCTTCACGTGGCTTCACTGGAATTAAACGCAGAAGCAATGTGGGCTATTTAAGTGATTAATATTATTTGGTATATTAAACTGAAAAATGTGCCAGGAAATAAAGCTGATAATTTTGAAAATACATTGCACTGATATCACAAAGCTGTGTAGTTCAACACAGATGCCTTGACATTTAGCTGAGCTAGTAATATGCCATTTGTGGATGGATGCTCATCTTTCAGTTTGTTAAGGACAAATGTCCTATGTGTCAGAATTAATCAGAGATAGATTCCTTTCTCACCCATGACTGCAACGAAAATGCTTTTCTGCTTCATCATTTTCTTTCTCCATGGCTTGCTTTTTTGAGTTATTTTTGTTTTGATGCTTGATATTCACATGACATTATACATGAGCAGATTGGTGTAAGACTCTGTACAAAAAGGCGAATTACAAACCATGCATGCAGTGTAATAGCACATGGCAGAGACAGTGAGTAGATACAATAGTCTCAGACACGTGTGAGTGGGGGGTGTTTATGTCTGGTCTTTTAGCCTGAAAATGTACCTCAGGCTTTAAGGAAAGGGTTAATAGAGACAATGACAATTGACAGAGCTTCTCTGATCACCCCTGGGAACACTGGCTGTAAAAGTAGATTCATTCCTGAAGAGGAATCTGATGTATGATTAATGTTTATTCTATAACACCAAGGGTCCTGTGGGTTGTGTTGGCTTTTTATAGCTGCATGGGAATATCAGGATAAGAGTTTTTTTGCAGAGCCAGGGAAATGTATTTCTATAAAAGGAAAGCAGTGCCTCCTTATAAAATCCAGTGCTGGATTCTGTTCTGGAGCCTTAGCTTAGCAGGACATGTACACTTAGGAAAATGTGCAAATGCAAACACACAAAAATGTTGTGCCCGTGCCTAATCTCCACTTGGGGACTTGTCAGTGATTAGAAGAGGCCAGGGCACTAAGTGCCTCAAACCCTGAGGATGTAACTAATTAGTAGCTGCACAGGCAGCATGAGCCTGCAGTTGGCAGAGCCACCTGATGCTGTAAGTGGTCTTCCGATAATGTGATAAAGCGTGTGATGCTGTGTTGCTGAAATGTAACGTGGAGCCTGTGCAGTGGCTTTGTGCAGGCTCTGCCTGCTCTCCTGGGGACGCCCTGGCCAATGCAGCTCTGCTGGCAGGTTCGCCCGGGGTATGGGCTGGCACATGTACTGTTAAGTTGGGATGTGCTTGTCCTTTGCAGCTCATTCAAGGCAATGTAAACTCTGGGGGCTGATTGTGGGAGTGTGGCACTTTGGGCTGTGTCTGGGTAGATGTGAGCAGTGCTGAGAGTTTGATATAATTTCAAAGTGAAATTCTCGTGCTTGGTTGTTCTTCTATCAGCTTTTGAAAGTGAACTCCTGGACTTACTGCTTCTGTACAAATCCTGATAGGCTGGTGGGGGGGACGCTGTGTGCACCAGATGAAAGAAATTTAGCAATTATGTCTCTGCGAGGCGGTTCAGTAAAGCTTCAGAGGAACTAGATGGGGAGGTAACATCCTCTGTTGTGTTGTTTGCTTGCTGCTGGTTGGCTGGGAAGATCCGCCATGATGAGAAGACGAGCTATAAAGCTGTCCAGACGAGCGAAGAGGGGTCGTCGGCTTGCGAGTACCAGGGTCCGCTCATGGTGCTGGCCCAGAACTGCGCCGTCATGCACAACCTGCTGGGGCCAGCATGCATCTTCCTGAGGAAGGGCTTCGCAGAAAACAGGCAGCCTGTACGTAAGTCAAACCAAGCGGGGTGAGACACGCACAAAGCCACGTGGACGCGAGTCGGGGATGCGAAACCACCCCCGTGCTCTGTCTGTGTGGAACTCTGTAACTCCCAGTCCTGGGTCTCGAGCATCCTGGCTCCAGCTCCAAGTGCAAATACAACCACAGGCAAATGTCTGACCTGAAGGATGTGCAGATACCCTTGTGCCTAAACACCAAGAAAGGAGGATTCTAAAATTGCAGCTATGGAAGATAGATCCAAGCCTGTACTCAAGTAGCCATAATCATATGGGCTCAGGAAAAAGTTTTAGGACTTCAGGACTTGCATAATCATAGCGACTCAGGAAGAGTCCAGTGCTCAAAGCTGTTATTCTAGCAAGACATTCACCTCTCATTCCCAGAGGCTCAGATTAGCATTTAAGGCCTAAATAGCCAGTTAAATGCAAATCAGGGAACAAGCTGTCCATATTTGATACTATTCCTATCAGTTCACAGTGAGCACACTAGTACCAGCAGAAATAAGCAGACAGCTGCCTCCTCACAGATACCCAACCACAATCTCGTGCACTGGCATACCCAGCCTGACACTGCAGCAATCTCAGCCAGTTAAACCAAGGAACATCAGGCTGTCCTCATATTTGCAAATAGTGCCAGGCTACCAAATGCTATTACCCTCCCACACAGAGAGAGAGAAGTAGCAAAACCACATCTGTTCATTCAGTCACACCTATTCTAACTATGTGTTCATATGCATCCAATGTATGCATTTATATACAAACAATACAAATATGTGCTTGTATGTATGCACCCCAATATTGTGTCTTTACAAGAACTAAAACATATTTTTGCCCCCAAACATGCTACTCCTACAATAACATGAATTTAAAGACAAACAGAAACGTATGATTAACACAGCTTTTATGGATATGTATGAGTGAATACGTGCGTTGTCATATATTCACCCAGTGCCTTCCATGTTCTTGTGGTAAAACAAAGCTCACTGCGATTACCTCGGAACCAGAGCTTTATTGCCTCTGTAAGAAACCTCTATTTTACTTGTGTGTTGATATGTTCATCTACAGCCGTAGGAGACACGTAGGTCTTTATTTCTGAAACCTCTCCTTCAACCAACAACTCAAAAAAGAGTCATCATGTGTCATTATTGATCAAAGGGCTTTTTTTGTTGTTCTTCCTAACCTTCAGCCACTAAGTGATCACATAGACCTGTGCCAGGTCACTGAAACATGAAACACACTCTCACACAAGCACACTTGCTGACCTACACAGCCACCTGTCACAGGAGATAGGTCCAGCTCCCTAGTGGACAGCTGCACAAATGTCCATCCTGCTTAGGCCATGGAAGCTCACTATACCCTAAGAGATCTCCAAAATAGGATTAATGATGTTTCTAAGTACCCTGATGTAGAATAAGTGCATCTAATAAACAGCTTTACTTTTATTCACTCTCTAGGCCGACAGGATTTATTGTGTGTAGAACAGAAATAAATGAGGGTAAGACCATTAAGTATAATGGACTCTCTGAGGGTCACCTCTGCTCATATCTAGGATCTAAACTCTTGGAATAGTTTTATTCCTCTTCCCATATGCTCTCCAAAAGCTTTAGAGTGATTCAGCCCATTTTATCCCAAGCAGTTTTACTCCTTAATCATTTTAGGGGATCTTCTTTCAAATATAAAACAGAAAACCTCTTCATGACGTTAGTTATCACTTGAGTCAGATTTTTGGGGGGACATAAACCCTCCCCCTCCTTCTGCATTTGCAGTCTGTGGCTCTCTGATGGCAGAATCTTCATGTGCAAAGATCTGCTCAGAACCCTGCAAATGCAAATACTTTGGTGTGCAAAATTAGAGCCGGTGCTGAAGCCCCCAGTTCTGAAAAGTGTCACTGTTGCAACGTGGTCTTCAGTGAGGGGGGAGAAGGAGGAGGATGGTCTTGTGAGGATTGTGCTGGAGGAAGGCCCGGGTCCTACCCTGGCCACTCTCACAAGACAGCAGCTACTGTGGGTGAGTCACGGCACCCTTTGCATGGCGGCGCTGCCGCTCACAGCCCTCCACCTGCTATGCACCCAGTCACTATGTCCAGGGATTAGTCTTTGCAGTCGCTGGAATAAAGTGCACAAGGTGCTGGCACTTATCATGGGTGGTTTTCTTCTGTTATTTTATCTAAGGCAGGAGGGCAATTATGCCTCCTGCATCCGGTCTAAGGAGTTTGAATTGTTTTATTACTTGGTGTTGATGAAAGCAGAACAAATGGGATGACATGTTTGAAAATACCGGGTCTGTGAAGGATAAAATGGCAGAGCCAGCACACTCCGGCAGTTCCATCCAGCACAGAGATGCCTCTGGGAAGGTTATGAGTGGCAAGCTGGTCATTTCTCTGGCACAGCCCACTTCTGCACAGACGTAAACCAATGTGTGTCCTAGTTTGCTATGCACTCTGAGCAGCTGCCATTAGAATTTCCAGAGGAGCCTGCGGTTAAATAGCAAAGTATCATCCTTCTCAAACTGATCAAAGGCACCGTCTCCAGGGACATGTGGTGAGGCTGGAGGACACCTGGAAGGCAAGGAGAAACTCCGCACAAGGGGAAAAGCCGGGAGTGAGACGACAAAAGTGATCGCGTTTCTGTGTTTCCAAATTCTCAGATGTTTTGGATTTGCCTGGGAGCCATGAGAGGAATTAGAAAGGGCATTTAAACCAGAAAGCAGTGCATTTCCATGCTCATCTCTTCTTCCTGGTGCAGTGTTGGAACTTTCCTATACTCTTTTATATCCTCCCCCTCCTTCCAAGAAATTCAAATTGGATGTTTGAAGTTGCAGTGTTTCCTGAACATGGTGAATCCTTGTCCTATTTAATTTGAAGATGACCTTGATGATGTATATGTTGTGTGTCTGCCTTCATGCCTGGTTTCAAAATGCTTGTATATGGAGTTGAGGCTGGGGGGAAGTTCCTACCTTTTTGTGGGGACAGACTGTAAGAGATGTCACTGGGACAGTAACAATGAGAGACCTCATGGCTGTTGCTGTCCTGCCAGAAGGACAGAGATCAAACAGTGATCTGAGCAGATGATGGTCTAGACCTGCTGGTTACAAGGACTGCTTCCAGCTGTCTTGATCTGTGTGTGTCAGCAGGAGCGACAGAAGAAATACAATCAGAGCTCTAGAGGAGATCGTAACTGCTGCAGGAACAGTTTCTGCTCCAGAACTTGGTGCTGGGGAATGATATAGGAGCTTCATGAAGGTGCCAATAGTACCATCAGTGGGGAGACCACACATCTTGCTGTGTTGGTCCAGGTCTGTTCTGTTCAGAGACCACCCGTCATCCATCTGTACACCAGATGAGAGGGAGAGGGGCTTCCAGAGAAATGTGTGCAGGTTAACACCCCTCTCTTTGAGAAGGAAAGCTGGGAAGCCTTCCTAGGTAGATGGTATTAAACATGTCATCACCTTCTTGTTTCTTCTCTCACTTCTGGCTTGTCCCACAACTCTTTGTACCAAAAAGTGCTATTTTGAAACTATGTTTGTGGCCAACAAACGTCTTTAACATAATATGTTCTCTTTTTGCAGGATAGAGAACTGCGTCCAGAAGAAATTGAAGGTAAAATTTGTTGCTCCTTCTGTGTCCCCTTTCTCCCTGCCCAGTGAAAACCTATTGGCTGGCCCTTCCATGTTGGCTCCCATGGGTTAAAATAATTTGGGGCAAATCAAGGGAGATGTTTACTGGAATAATTCCTGGAAACCCCAGCAGAAGAAATAATGTATAAAACCATAAGAGTGCTGACTGTGAAGGAGTTTGCATCCATTTCAGATTCTTCAGGGTGGGAGGATAAGTAAGTAATGGGATATTGGCTGTTAGAGAACTGCTGTCCCTCCAGCTCCCACAGAAAGTGTTGTAGAGCATGATACTATAATATGGCTCCAAGGAAGCTGTTTTACCTGCTAATCCCTACAGTGAGGGGTATATAATAGAGTGCAGAGGTAAAAGTTGGAAAAACTTAATAGTTGCAGTTTCTTTAGGGAGTACAGTTTAGCAGTGAACAGTTTGTGACACTTGTAGTCCAAGCAAGCTCTCCTGTAAGGAATGGGTCAGCAATGCTGCTGACAGAAGAGCTTAACTTTGCTCCAGTCATTGCCTCATGCAGAGAGACCTGGTGGGAAAATACTGAATATCTTAGAGAGTCTGGCTTCATAAAGTGCTGTTGATTCTGGGGAGGTTTCTTGGAAAAGGTATTTCAAGCTGTCACTGACAGTATTGTTCTTCCATTCCCACAGAATTAAGAGAAGCCTTTAAGGAGTTTGATAAAGACAAGGATGGGTTTATTAACTGCAGGGACCTGGGGAACTGCATGCGGACCATGGGCTACATGCCTACTGAGATGGAGCTAATAGAGCTCTCCCAGCAGATCAACATGAACCGTGAGTAATACACACCCAGCTGTACCTGCCTGTTGCTGCTGTGCCCTGCATCATTGCCTTAGGCTCTCTTGGTCTCTGGCTGCCTCTTTTCCTTTGGATTTTCCCCCTCTCGTCTTTGGTTCTGATATTCACTCCTTATCATCTCTCCTGTTTGTTTGTGGTCCCTAGAAGTCGATGCCTTTGTTTTTGCTTATCAAAGGGACTGTGTGGACTGTGCTGTATATGGGAACAGTGAGTGGAAGGATTGTCCTTCATGCTTACGTTATCAGGTATAAAACTGCCCTTTATGTGGGCAGTCAGACACTGGTGCACAGGTTCTGTGTGTTGTCACATTGAAGCTGTTGTCGGAAGGTGTCAGACTGAAGAGCGAGCTTGGGAAGATGGGGATGCTTTGATCAGATGGGTGATGGATGGGCTGTTGCTCTGTGGTGGTTTTTTGTGTATCTGCTGTGTGCCTGAGGATGGGCTGCGAGTAAGCTGTGCTGGCAGCATCAGATGGGAGCATCTGCTGCAGTCATGGAAAGATGTGACAAATGCATCTGATTCACTGTAACTGTGTTTGTGGCCCTTCTCTTTCACCATCATTTTTTGTCACCTCTCATCTGTGGAAGTGCAGGGTATCACCCTCAGCCAGGCGGGGAAAAGCATATTTAGTGCATGTTTTTTCTGACACGGGATTATGTTAAAAGGACAAGTTACTTGGTCAAGGGAAGGAAAACAGCTGTGACATATGCAACCAGTCACACAAAAGCAGCTGATAACCCTGGCACATGAGTGCTTGGGAATTTGAGAGTGTTGCTGACAGCTCTCAGGGCACTAACGAGTAAAAGAACTAATATAGTGAATAAACAGTTGGACATACATTAGTTGCTGTAATGGAGCAGGACTCCACCACTGCTGCAGGGCACTGTCCAGGCCATGCAGGAACATCATGCTGTGCCCTTGCCGTGCCCTTTGGCACAGGCGCAGTAGAGAGTTGCTATAAGCACTAGAACGATCAAGCCTCTAATATGTAGTATGTGATGCAATAAGGGTATGACAGTCCATGGCAGCCTAGGATGGAATAGCTTGGGCTCATTCTGCCTAGCCCATAATCCGGAAAATACAGGGTAAAACTTCCTCTGCTTTTCCTTTCACTGTCCCACACCTTCTGTGCTTTGCTTCTTGGAGAGCCAAGTGCTCTCTGGGGCACACAGAAATGCAAAGTGAGTGCTGGTCTTGGCTAACTTATGGAGTTCTTACACACAATCTTTCATCTTGTCCCAAGTGGGTGGCCATGTGGATTTTGAAGATTTTGTTGAGCTGATGGGACCAAAACTTCTAGCAGAGACTGCAGACATGATTGGCGTAAAAGAACTCCGTGATGCCTTCAGAGAGGTGAGTGATCCCTTCTGTGTGTCCCCAGAGAGGTGAGCAACACAAGACAGGCTAGAGAGAAGACCCACTGGAGAAGAGAAGAGAAGAGGAGGAAGAGAGAGCAGCACAGTGGAAGACCTAGAAAGAGCCCAGTCAGGCACGGAGTAAGGGAGGAGCAGAGAACATTACTAAGATAAGGGAACTCTTGAGGCAAGGAAGAGGAAAGCTGGTGCAGACACAGCATTTGCAAGGGGTTTCTGAGGAGAAAAGACAGACTGGATCCAAAAGACACCCAAAGGAGGAAAAGGAAGGACACAGAAGGAATGGATAAAATACAGGGGGCTCAGGAGCAGGACAACACAAAAACCAACCCAGAGCAAGATCTGTTTCTATTAACTGTATTTCCTCTGCTGGTATTTTTCATGTACTTGCAGTTTGACACCAATGGTGATGGGGAGATCAGCACCAGTGAGCTGCGAGAAGCCATGAAGAAACTTCTAGGGCAGCAGGTGGGTCATCGGGATATTGAAGAGATCATCCGGGACGTGGATCTGAATGGAGATGGGCGTGTTGATTTTGAAGGTGAGAAGGGATCAACGCTTGCTGTCCGTCTGCTCTGGTGTGAGTCAGAGTTTCAGATCAGAAGCTGAAGATTTGCGTGCTCAGGGCCTGGGTTTCTGAAGTATGGAGAAAAAATAATTCCATTGTTTCAGTCAGCTGAATTGTTCATTCATGTATCATCTCTTGCTGCATCTCAGTTTCAGTTGGCTCTCCATAATTCTAGCATGGTAAGAGATAGAACCTCTCACACAGAAGCAAATTCTGGTGCACACATGCTGTGCCTGCCATTGTTTTATGGGGCATTTTCCTTTCTTTAAATCTATTGCAAGAGCTCTGAGGTGGCTGGATTGCTTTGGAGGATGCATTGCACCTTCCATTTCCTCTGGCTCACCTTTGTTATCTGGGTTTCTAGAGAATTTGTTTCTGTGCCGTTATGCCAGAAGATGGTCACATGCCAGCTGTGCTCACTAAGACTGCAGATATCTGATCTAGAGGTGTCATGTTAAATCCTAGAGATAATGAATTTCTTCTCACAGTTTTCATGCCAGAAGGACTTTGAAAAATAAGAGTGGTTAGGCTACTATACTAGCCATTAGCTGTGGCAGGAGCAATATTAATAGAGCTCAGGGTTTCTGGCAAGGAAGCAGTTGATATCAGACAGCTAAGAAGATATAAGAGCTGGAAGGTGTGAGAGTGTGGCAGGCTGCTTTTTTCCCTGGTGGAAATCCAGATGTCCCTTTGCAGTAAGGGTGAAGTACAGGAACTACAGAACTAAAGTAAAATTGACATAATTTTTTTGACTCAGCAGCATTCCTGGGTCTCCTACATGACAAGGCATCTCAGTCCTCAGGATTACTGAAGCCTCTGAGGGCTTTGAAAATATTAGAATACTACCAGTATCTTCCTAGAAAGTATCTGGTAGCTGCAGTTGTTCTAGTGCAGTGGCTGATTACATGACAGTAGCTCTCCTTGTTTCCCACAGCTAAATTATGTTAGACAGCTAAAATACATGAAATGCTATCTCAGTATCATTTTCTCTGTGAATTACCACTTTAGCTGTCAAAGGACACCTCCCTCAATGGAAAAGGAGAAGTCAAGGGGGTAATTTCCACTGCCCTCCTCTTTGCAGAGTCATTAGTTCCTCAGCAATTCAAGTGCAGAATGAAAACACATTTATATTTCATGGCATTTACACTCAATTGGAACAATTGCAATTGACTTCACAAACTGCAGGGTGGTCAAGAAATAGATCCAGGGTATCCCTACAGTTAACATGTATTTTTAAATACAAGAAGTCCCTCAAAGTAAACTTTTCTCTACAAAAATGCCGATATCTAGCAAAACTCTTGTGCTTTCCCACACTGGTATCTCTGTGAAGTGGCAAGTTTACTAAGAAATCATACCGTGTTCCCAAAACTGTAAATCAAGGTTCCCTGAAGTTACAGTTAAGGGAGACAGTGCTTGCTGTAGTGTCACACAAAGAGTTGGTTGTGCAAACAAGACCGTAGGTGACTGGGAAGGAGTCCAAGGCAATGAATTGACCTGCTAGTGGGATCTTATCACCATATCTAATGCAAGAATTGAAGCCCATGTTGTGTGAGCTCTCAGGACCAGTCTTGGAGTGCACAGACTTTTCTGGCAGCCTGGGGACTCCCAGTCTCACTCTGGCTGCTTGCTGTCTCCAGGGAATGAGAGCTGGGTTGAGGACCGTGGATGCCTTCTGGTTCAGGGCTGTCTTGTGTTGTTGGTTGCAGAATTTGTTCGCATGATGTCCCGCTGAAGATTATTCTCAGCTAAAGAAGAATCAGCACCTTAGAGAGGGCAGAAGAGGACCTAGATGGAGCATCTAGCCCTGATGTTCCTACATGAAGGTTTATCGGCTGGCTGCAATTAGGACATTGCAAGATGACCTGCTGCTCCTCCCTCATGGTGGTCCCCATGCCCCTCCACCCTTTCACACTGTGAAAGACTTACAACTTCCTACAACTGGAACCATTCCTTGAAGATGATTGCAGGAAACTGCAGAGCCAGGACTTGCCATGATGCTTTCATGGGATATTTGCAACTTTAGACTCTTCCTCCCCAGCTTTATTCTCCCACCGTCTGCTGCAAAGCAAAAGCAGGAGAAATCCTCTTGGCTTGGTGGATGAGAGCAAAGCCATTGGGACTGGTGGCAGCCTCAGGGCGTGCTCTGCACTTCTTGGTTTCCCTTGGTGAACCATGTCTGTGTTTGCCATCTCAGTGTGTGTCTATCTGTGTGGAGTTATTTATGCTTCCCCAACACTTATTTGCATCTCCTGTGTTTATGTTTACCAAGAGTAAATTCAAATATATGTCTTGCGGGGCAAAAGTGATAAATATGCACGTTGAAATGATGTGGAGCCTGGATGTCCCTGTGAGAGGTGGTGGCCGGGCTGGGGGAGAGGGGCTTGGACAGATGCACACCCCAGTGTCTGCACTGGGATCCAGAGGCAAGCCTTTGCTGCAGGAAGGGGAGTCAGTGCTGGCCGCTAAGCCTGTGTCATGACTCTGCCCTCCCTCCTGCTGTCCCGATGGTCAAGGGGCCTGGAGGTGCCTCAGAGTGAGGGCAGTGTGAAGGGTCCCCATCTCTGCATCCCCTCCACTGGCATGGGCACAGGTGAGAGCCCCTGCAGTATCGTGGCAAGGAGCAATGGGAGAAAGGGCCCAGAGGGGAGCTGGGTGGGAAGAGGATAGGCAGCAATAGCCAACCTCACCCTTTCCAGATAATTTTAAACACAACTGTGAGCACATGTACAGTGGGGCCATGCTGTGGCAGCTGAGCTGTAATTCCACTGGTGCTGGGAATCGGCTGGGAGCCTCCTTGTGTGGCAGTGCCCTGCTCTCCAGCCACTTGACACTCAGAAATGCTGCATGTGTCTGCAGCAGTGACCACGACAGCAGCCTCCAGGCCCTACTAGCTGGTTCCAGACACATCAGATCTTATCCTCCTTTCCCCAACATACTCCCAACCTACCACTCCCTTCCCCTACTCTACCAGACCTACAGTTGTCTCCTTCCTCTATGTGAAGGTTCAGTCACAAGTTGCCAGGATTAATTTCTGCTTGGCTTCAAAGGGCACCATCATCACTCTATGTTTCTTGGCGTGACTGGGAGCTGTTTTCCGCTTGGTTTCCTCCTTACTCAAACTGGGAGGTCAAGGACCAATATCCTCTTGCTTCCTCCATCTCAAATCTTTCATTTCCAAGGTTCTCTTTCGAATTCTTGGAGTCCACAAATCCATGTCCCGGAGGATGATTTTCTCTTCTGCTTTCCTATTGCTGTGCCAACCAGCATAGCTGTAGTGATGGCTGATACTCCAGTAATGGAAAAACGATGTTTCTCCTTATATTTTTGTGTGTGTGTGTGTTTACTTGTATTTGCACAGGTGTGTGCACTAGGAAGGGTTTGCGTGCGTGCACATAAAAGCAAGGAGTGCAGATAGGTAACTGGGAGTGCATCAGTAGAAGAGTTTGTATGCAAGTGGGTGTATGCAAACTGTGTGTGTTTATCTATGGAGCTGGTCCCATCTTGGAAATGCGGGTGTGAGCCAAGAAATTGGAAAATGGGTATTTACAGATCTCCACATTTACTGGCACAGCACCTGTATTGTGGTTAGGAGATGAGGGTGATAAACTGAACAGAGTCCAGAGTCCTGGTACATTATAATTGTGTTTAGGGTAATACTGGGGAGGGGGAGCCATGTGCAGGCTTGTGTCTGCCTAAGGCAGTACTGGTACACAACTGTGCTTCACTTACAGTGGAGCCTGTTGAGGAAGGAGCTGCTTGTGCATGTGGAGCAGGAGGACAGCTGTGCTGCTGCCTGTGTGCTGGGTGCTGCAGAGTGCTGTGCCTGCCTGTGAGCACCTGGGACGGCCCGGGGCATGTGCCTTGTGCCACAGCCAGCCTGCGTGAGCCCAGTGGATAGTCAGAGGCCACAAGCGTGGTGGCTGCCTCTGCCTGCTCCTTCCCAAGACCCTGCCCTGAGCAGTCGCATCTTTTGCCCACAGCATCAGATGGCAGGACAGTCTTTATTTAAAATGGCTACCTCATTTCTAGGGGCTGGACTGATCCCCAGTGCAGCATCATGGTGGCTGGGCATCTTCCCTGCCAACTACGGCCATTTTCGCTTAGGCAGGTCCCTGTGTTTGTGCTGTGGCAGAGCTCTGCCTGTCATCCCAAGAGTACTAGGGAAAGGGTGGCTGCAGGACACCTTTGTGTCATTGCAGAGGCAGTCCTGGAGCCACACCTACTTCTGAGGAAAGCTGAGTCTGCCAAATCATCTGTAGCTCTTTTCTGCCAGGTCTCACCATGATACAGTAAACAGGTCAGACAGGGCAGATCTCAGAAGCCTTTTTTTTTTTTCCAGCAGAAGCTCTTGAGCTCTTGCTGATAGCCTGATTTTACTTTCACAACAAACCCCAAATAATCTCAGGGAATGTTACTATTTTCTTGTGTAGACAGGGGCAGAGATTAAAGATCCAATCTAAATAATCTAATTCCGGAGATAATCCTTTTGCTCTCATCTCCAATTTGGTACTAGGGAGGCTTTCAATGAGCTCTACATGGCAGGGCACAGCTGGTCTCTTGTGGGCACCTGAGCCTTATAGCCTGTGCCATTTGGGAGGTGGCTCAGGCAGTGGTGCTGTCTCATCGATTTTTTAGATGTCTCATAGCCATGAGGCCTGCTTCTGACCCACGCATCTTTGCTGCTGCTTTGGACATCCCAAATCCTGATCCCATCTTCCAGCAGGAGATGGCTAATACCCTAAACATCTGCCCCTTGTTGCTCGTGAACAATCAGGGCGGTAGGTAGACCAGGCAGGACTGATTCAAGACTGAGTCATTTTGGCACAGCTGCCAGGGGACAGGGAGAGATCAAGGGACTGAGAAGATGACCCTTAGCCTTTCACTTGTAGGTTACTGGTGTAAATCCAGCCTGCATCAAGGGACTGACTGATGGCTCAGTGGATTAGTAACAGGAGGGAGCCTTTGACATCTGGGGCACAAGCTGGCATCAAGTTGCTGGTGTGATGGCAAGTATTGATTTGGGGTGGCAGTGTAGGACACCGCGGACACAGGCCAAACAGCACGTCTGCCGTCCTCTGCCAGGAGCTGTGACCAGCCTGTGAGCCAGGGCGAGGGCTCCTCTTGCCCCTGGATGAGCACAGCCACTGTCCCTCCTCACTGCTGCTCAGTTAATCCCTCTTGCTTTGTGATGCACTACTGATTCTTGGGAAATGATAATCCAGGCTAGTTTTCAGAAAATGCTCTACCTGGGGACAGCTGGTAACACTCAAAGTGCTTATGTGCTTCAAAGTTGTGTTCCTGACCCACGTATCATAGTTTAAAGTTAGGATTAGGGAGGATCATTTGTAATCAGCACAAATGAGCTCTAATGAGGCCTCCCTCAGCTTTGCCAACTAGACAGCATTGTCCTGGCCACGGTTGCTTGCACTCCTTCAGTAACAGAACTTGGGGGACACCCAACAAGTCACAAACACAGCAGGGATACAGGAGATTAGCCTGGATTTGATCAGATGCTGCCAGGGCTGAGGTCTGTAATGCTGAGATGGTTTGCCAGGAATCAGCATGAGGTGTCTGAATCTGGAGAGGTGCTAAGCGTGCGCATTTCATGCTACTAATCTGGATGTGGTTTCCTAAGGCACCCTGTAGTTTTAGGAACCCCTTCCTGGCAGCAGCGCTGGTGTGGGAGTGCGGCAGTGCCATGTCTGCCTTGGCCCAGTTATACCATGAGCCCAAGAACAAGCAGCAGGAACATGCTTTGGGGTCCACTCCAACCTGGGGAGAGCAGACTGGGGAGCCGGGGGTGGGTGGTTATGCATTCCCCCAAACAGTTCACCTCTCCAAGACTGTGTCTGGTTAAGAGGCCTGCAAGTGCATTACAAAAGCAACAAATGTGTTTAATTCTCAGTCTGCAGCACCAAGTCTTTATTTATAAAAGCAAAAGCTTTGTGAAAGACTTGAATTAATAAAACATCACTAGGACTTAGAAGCAGCCACTGCTAATGCAGCCAGTGCCAGGAGCACAGACCTGAGGCCTTACCAGTATCTGATGCCTCAAGGAACACCGTGATCAGACAGAAGGGCAAACAAGTTATTTGTTCCCTCACCGTGTAGGGAGTTAGTTTCATTCGACCTTCATCTGGCATATCTCACTCCAGCCACCCAAGACCTTGCCAAGGTCCTCCAAAAAAACCCCTCAGGGTTTTACATTCTCCTATAAAGTGCAAGCCAGGGATCAGCCCGCTGGCAGTGTCACGGTCACCTCCCCGCCTTTCCCTTCACTGGCCGCTTTGCTTCTCAGGCAGATTTTTGTGGTGCAAGGTGCTTGCATGCCACCGGCCCCTTCACCCCTCACCGGGCGGGCGGCAGCTGCCTTTTCCCTTACTCAGTGGCAGGGGCGAACGGGAGAACCAGGGTGTTCTGCCAAGGCAGGCAGCCGGGCTTGGGAGCTGCTCTTCAGAGCACAGCGGGCACGGAGCTACCGGGACGTGGCGAGGAGCCGCCCCCGACGGCAGCGGAGCTCCCGCTGCCCCACCTCCGCTCCCAGCCCCTTCTCCGAGCACACCGGGTCCGCTCTGGTCCGCGCTGCCGCAGCGCCGCCCGTTGCCCCGGCAACCTTCCGTCTGCGCTTCCCGCCGCCACCCACCGTGCTCCGCGTTCCGCCGCGCTGGAGCCCCGCGATTGGCGGCGCTGAGGGGCGGGCTCTGCCCTCCGGCGGCCGGCGCTCAGGGCAGCTCGCCAGGCTGTCCCCGCAGCGGACACGGCGCTGGGGAGCCTCGTCCGTCCCCACCGCTCCTTCATGCTTCCACACTCGCTCTGCTCCCTACGCAGGCGGTACCGGCCCCGCGCACTCCGGCCCGCAGGGACCGGCTCCCCGCGCCGCTCCCGCTGCCGTCCCCGCGCCGCTCAGCACAACCCGCCCATCGCCGCCGCTCATTGGTCCGCCGCCTTATGAATATGTAGATACAGGCCCGCGGCCGTCTAATGGCAGGCGGGCAGGTAATTAATAGTCTCGTTTCGGCGCGCGGATTGGTCGGCGCTCGTCCCGCCCCGGCAGCGGGGTAAGCCGCCCCCTGTCGGCGGCAGGAAGAGGCGGGCACGGCGCCGGGAGCGCGACATGGTGGGCGCCGGTGTGCGCGGGGCGCCGCTGCTACCGCCCGTGCTGCTGCTGCCGCTGCTGCTGCGGAGCGCGGCGGGCGGCATTGCCGACAGCGTCGTCTGGGCCGTCAACGCGGGCGGCGATGCCCATGTGGACGTGAACGGTATCCACTTCCGCAAGGACCCACTCGAGGGCCGCGTGGGCCGAGGTGAGGGCGGGGGACATGCCGCGGCCGGGGGATTTCGGCGAGACTGCCCGCGGGGTCCCGCTCGGCTCCACTCCGCCGGGGCGGTGAGGCCACGCTGTGCCGGCGGGGTCCGGGACCCGCGCGCCCTCGGCTCCGTCCTGCCCGCTGCAGCCCCGGCGGGTCGGTGAATGTCCCCGCAGGACGGCAGGGGCTCCTCTCCCCCAGCCGCCCGGGGACGGTCGTGGCCCGAAGGCAGCGCCGGCACTTGTCACCCGCGGGACCACGGCCACTCTCGTCCTCTCGCCGGGCCCAGCTGGGGCCGCATCTCCCGTCCCCGTGGCGCTGCGGGCCCGGGGCCCCAGAGTCGGCGGGATGAGCCCTGCGGGATGGTGTTCCTGGCCTCGGCCTGCGGGGTTGTGTAATGCCGGAGGGGAAGTGGCTCTGCGACGGCTGGAGTGGGATTTCGGCTGGAAAGGCGGCGGGAGCGGTCAAGCTGCCAGCCCAGCCGCGTGCCCCCGGTGGTCTCTTTTTTTCTATCGTTTTCCACCGAAGACCCTGGGTTCCACAGCAGGGTCCGCTAGTTCGCAGCTCAGTGCGCAGCGCGCTCGGTGCAGTGGGAACAAGCTTTTCTAGCCCTCTGCAGCCGGATCCGGGTCGCGCACGATGTGGGCTGATGCTTACAGCATTCTGGTCCCCACAGCGAAGAGCACAGGCTGCTCGCTGGGCCCGGCAGGGGGAAGGTGCAGCCGGCTGGTCTGCTCCATGCCCCAGTCGTGGCTGGGTGTTCAAGGGCAGGGACGCGAGCTGAAGTAGAGGTAGATGGGATATCATCGGCTGCTCTAACTACCAAGTCAGTAAAATCTTCAGCCTACCATTTAGGACAGAATGGAGAACTGATACTGCGCTTGGGTTACCTTTTCCTACCTCCCCTGAGACCACCACAGTTTGAATTGTGCATGTTTCTGATAATTGGTGCACCAAAACTTAGTCGATTCACTAATACATTGAAAAGCTAGCTGTGCTGAGCTGCTCTGCTGCCAGTTACAGGTGAGTGGTGGAATGTGGAGAAGATGAGCTCTCAGTTGGCTTTTGAGTCTAACCTTTGCTGTTTCCATGTAGGATGGTGAGGATTTTCCTGTGCTATGCAGCTGGAACTGCTGTTGCTTACCCTGCATGAGTGGCATCCCAAATGGAGAGCCTTTTGGGCACAGTGGATACAGGGGAGGTCATATTTAAATTCTAGTACAGTTTTTCGCACCTGTGGAAGCTACTGCCCCAGTCACACAAGGTGCCCTGATCACTGATTACTGTAGGTCAGCTTCCCTTCATAGACCTCTCACATGTGTGACTTGAATGTCCTTGTGGACTTGAACTATTTATTTTTGAGTTGAGGAGAAAAAAGGGTCTTTTTCAAGTACATTGTGACATGCACTTCCTTTGTGGAAAGCCTGTGGTGTCTCCTCTGAGCAGCAGGCTGTTACAGTAATCCTGCTTCAGCCAGTGGTGCCAGGCACAGTGGAGACTTTACCCCTTTGAGCTCTCAGCTGCCTTTCCTTCAATGGCTTTTTATTGCACCATTGTTCATTTACTCTGGGCTCCTCTCTGTGTTGATAGACATGTAAGGGCTACAGCAGAAATATATGGCTGACTGGGAGGAAATGACCTAGGGACAGTAATTCTGGGCTGTACTGCCTCTGGGCAAATTAAACCCTTTTTTTTTTCCAAGCCTCTTTCAGCCACTGTGCCCTAAAGGACTGACTGTGCTGATGGCAATTACAGAATAGGCAGGTGCCAAACATAGTTCGTTTACAGCTTGGTGTGTACCGCTCACTCCCAGTGAGCACCCAGCATGCTGTAAAACCCATCTTGCCTCCACAGCTCTGTCAACAGAGCTCTGACATGCAGGTGACAGGTCTTCCTCTCCAGTTACCTTCTTGGCTATTAAAGAACTTTCTTCCTGTGCAGCCTTTCCTTTAATAGGAGCTGGCTTCTGTGGAGTCCTTGGTTTGCTATCATTGTGATCTGTAGCTGGCCAGAAATACCTGTGTGGGAGGACAGGTTAAATTTTCACCCTCTGTATTTCTGGTGGTTAGTCTTCAGTCTTCATGCCCAAGTTCGAATGGTAAAGAGAAGTGGAAAATTGCCTGAGCAGCTCTCTGTGAAACAGGAGACTAAGAACTGGCATTAATTTCCTCTGACTCGTTTGCATTGGCTCCGTCTTTGGCATTGTGCGCTGGGTTAGTAGTTCTTGCTTTGTCTTGGCCAATGCAGTGTCTATTCCCATGGAAATGGGGGTGGAAGAGGTAAGTGTCAGCAGAGAACTTCATCTGGATCTACTTCTGTCTGAAGTGCCAGTGGACAGATGGTGTCCACAGTCTTCCCTCCTGCCCCTGCTTCGCTGGGGAATTGTTTGGTGTGCAGCTCTGCAAGCATTGCATCAGTTTGCCTTATACAGGAACTCTGACACAATAGCATACCAAGTGGGGTTAAAGTTTTTGGGGGCTGCTGTAGAGGTGGTGAAACACTGAAAAGAGGCAAATTTCGTGATTTCTCTTATTTTGTCAGTTGTCGTCTTTGGGAGTGGTGTTTGGGCCCTTCTCAGGGGGCTCTTCAGATGCCTGCAGACAGCACCCATTTCAGCTGGGTGGCTCTGAGAACATCAGCTGATGGTGCTCTTGAAACGCTTGTGTATCTTTCTTGCTTCCTTTATCCCGTCTTCATGCTGACAGGTATTGTGGGTCTGTGGTGAGAAGAAAGGGCTTTGTAAGATGCCTAATGCTTTTCACCCTTCTGCCATTCTCCAGGTTCTTAGTTGAGGGGGTTGAGTCTCTAAAACCTGATGCTATCAACTGCTAACTTCAAATCTGTTGTGTCAATGAGTTGAGTCAGTCCTATGCTAACTGTTTTAGTTTTGTACTTGGAGTTGAACATTTGAAAATACTGTAAAAATATTCTGTATGTTTTTCCTCTTTAAAGGAAGAGCCAATGGCCAAGTCCTTTGGCTTTGTGTAATGTTTTTGAAACAGGCTTTTCTTTCTGAAATGGTGTGAGTGAGCTTACTGTGTCTTAGACTGCAGCAGGTCTCCAGACCTGTTTTCCTACATTCCTTGGATTTTGGGGCTTTGACTTCCTGTGCTTCTGCTCTGGTAGTGCTGCTACCTGGTCAGAGCAAGCAGGGGAGATGGGTCTGACAGGGTGTAAGTGCTAATGCCACTGATGGAGTTAAGCACTTCAAGAGTATATAAAGTGTTTCTTCCTCAGGATGTAATCCTTCCTCTCGCTCTTTTGTGCTCGAAACCCAGCTTCTGACTACGGCATGAAACTGCCGATCTTGCGATCCAATGCAGAAGACCAGATTCTGTACCAGACAGAGCGTTACAATGAGGAAACCTTTGGCTATGAAGTTCCCATCAAAGAGGAGGGTGACTATGTGCTGGTGTTGAAGTTTGCAGAGGTGTATTTTGCACAGTCTCAACAGAAGGTAAGCAGTAGCTCCTCGTGTGTTTCTGATGTGAGTTCCTGGCTAAGACTGTGTAGGCTCAGGTTGCCTCTGCTGCTTTGCATGCTGGAGGAAGGAGTGAAGTAAAGCACTAATTGTTAACTTAGGTCCTTACCTCTCACAGGCTCTGAACCTTTAGAGCTCTCTTCCACATTCCAGCTATACAGTTGGACTGGAAAACTTCATTTCAAAGTATTCAAACAAATGTCTGCAACTAAACATAACTAGCAATAGAGTTTTACGATCTCTCTAGGCTGTGGTGGCTTTGAGAGGTTTTTTTGCTTTTCCTTGAACACTTGCTTCTGACTTGACAGCACAGTTATGCTGGAGGAAGTATTGCATAGATTGAAGCAGGGAGGTGATCTGGGTTAAATAGCCTACTCAAAACAATTTTTACAAATGTAATGAGACTTGATACTGGTTCAGTCTGATCCTGAAAGCAGAGTTAAATTCAACTGCTTTTTGCTCTTTGGAGAAGAATAATCCTTGTCCACTTTTGAAATCCCCTATGTACAGAAGTGGAAACAGAAGCAAACAGAACTCAAAGCCCTGTGATAAAATGGAGTAGGAGTGGTTTGCGTTTTAGTCTGGCTTTCCTCTGACTCCATCAGCTTCTTTAGGGCTGATCTCCTTAAGCACCGTGCTGCCTTCCTGCCAGAGAAGTATTTCAGGGAACAGAACTGGTAAGGCTGGCTTGCAGAACAGATGCAAAAAGCAGCCTCAGATTAAACTGAAGGGCTGAGGCATCTTTAGTTCCTCTTCCTTCATGTGGTTCTGCTGGGATTCCCCAGGTGCTGCGTGAAGTTTGAGTCATTACAGCCCTGAGGAGGACTTTCATTTTGAATTCATAGATGTGGTTAGCAGTTAAACATTTTACCTCCTTCAAACTCTATGTTCCTCACCAGCTTGTTTCCTCTTCTCTGTTCTGGTGCAGGCTGTTAGTTAGAAATGGCTTCATTCCCTAGGGTATGGTGTGTTACAGCCACCCCAGGGTGGTAGGAGCAGGTCTTCAGACAGGAGAGAAGTTGTGAAAGAGAAGCATGAATAAACTAGAATAAAACTGTGCTGTCCTCAGGTCTGAACAGCAGATGTAGGGGGTGTTTTAAAAGGAGGAGGCAGATTTCAGGGTATCTGAAAGCATTGTTAATGTTTTGGTGTCTTTACCTGGCTGCTTTTGGGCTCTGAATCCTTCCTGAAGGAGTGGGCCAGTGCATGTTACAGTGCTTTGTGGTCCTGGGTGCATAAAAAGCAGCGACCTTTCCTGTTCCGTTCCCATTTCAACTGTCACGTGCCTGAATCTGTTCTGACTCCCTGTCATTTCTTCCACCCTGAAGGTGTTCGATGTTCGCTTGAATGGCCACGTGGTAGTGAAAGACTTGGACATTTTTGACAGAGTTGGACACAGCACAGCTCACGATGAGATCATTCCCATGAGTATCAAAAAGGGAAAACTGAGTGTCCAGGGAGAGGTTTCAACATTCACAGGAAAGCTCCACATTGAGTTTGTAAAGGTAATAGGCTTTTCAGGCCAGAGCCTTTATCTTCCCTTTCCCCTTCTTCCCCAGTCATGTGATGCAGCTGTATGCTGGAGGAGGAGAGGTGTTGGTAGGTGAGGAGACCATTCCTTGTGTCAGAGCTGCAGCACTGACTGCTGCCTTTGCTTTTTCTAGGGCTACTATGACAATCCGAAAATCTGTGCCCTATACATCCTGCAAGGAACAGTGGAAGGTAAGCACAGTTTCTGAGCCAGAAGGCTCTTCCCCCTTGGAGAGCAGCCTGTTGCTTCTCAGACTATGAGATCATAGCTCTTGCTGACCCACATCTGCCAAAATTGTTTCTCTTTCACTGAGTTCCCACAGAGTGCAGTTGCAGAATGAAGTAGGTGTGTACTGTCCTCGTTCTCCTCTAAGTCACAAAACTTGTGTAATTTTGGAATGAGAAAAATTAATTTGTTTTGGAATTTCCTGTATATGGGGTAGAGGAGAAGGGAACATGTCTGGTCAGTCTCAGCTTATAGCTACAGATAAATACCCTCTGGCCTTGGATGTCAGCAGCAACCCTGCAGACAAATAATTTACAGTTAATTTAGCTAGTGGTTAAGTATTTCTTACCTGGAGTTTTGTTTTGCCTTCTCAGCTTGAGGACAAGGCAGTGTTTTTTCCCAAATACCAGTTCCTCTGAATAGCTCTGGGGAGTGCTGGAAAAGTCCTTTTTCTTTCATCACCCTCTTTATAAGTGAGCTGTAATTGAAGCCCCTCTAGCTCCTGACCTGGGAGGGTTTAGGATCCCTCTCTGACCAAAACATCGATTTGCTTTAGTATTAGTCAAGGATTGTCAAGGGCTGCTGAAGATTTGGTAAGAACCTTGTGGCCAGGTGGCACCTGCAGCTCAGGCCCCAGGCTCAGAAGGCTGGATTTGAGTGGGGCTTGGCCATGCTGCTCTCAAAGCTCTGGGCTTGGGGGATGCAGTGATGTGGAGTAGAACTGTTTATGGAAAGGATTGTTCCCTTTCCTGTTTGCACCTGTATCTGCTGGTCCTGCAGGCAGCAGGTGCTTGTTCTTGACTAGATCTTACTGAGCAGCTGCAGTATCTGAATGCATGCCCTAAGTGTGCTTTTCTGCATTAACTTGTCCGTGTGACACGTAGATAGTACGGAAGGATGTAGTATTTCTGCAGGCTGGATCCTTGGATGCTCTTACCTTGTGAAGAAAATAAATAGCGGTGTGATCCTCTGTGGTAGATGTTCCTCTCTTCTGGGGTGTTCTGGTTGTGGTTCTGATGTGGTCTCAGGTGCCCTCTTGCTGATGTTCATGTTGGATCGGGGAGAGGGGAAGGAAGTGTGTCGAGTGGTCTCCTAACTTACATCTGCCTGCTTGCAACCTTTTGTCTTGTTCAACAGATGTTCCAAAGCTGCAGCCACACCCAGGTCTGGAGAAAAAAGAGGAAGATGATGATGAAGATGAATATGATGATGGCTCCAGTGTCAAAAAACAGGCAAATAAGAACCGGGTTCAGTCAGGCCCACGCACACCAAACCCCTATGCCTCAGACAACAGCAGCCTCATGTTTCCTATATTGGTGGCCTTTGGTGTCTTCATTCCTACCCTCTTCTGCCTCTGCCGATTGTGAGAGCAAGCCCCACAGTGCATCAGCCCAGGGGCTGGGAGGGAAGGAGTTGGACCAAATATGGTTGCTTTCAATTTCTCCATAGTGTTCATAATTTAAGGAAAAAAAAAAAAAAAGATGATTCATTTGGAATGAATAGCAATGAATGCAGGTCCAGGTAAGAGGGAGCTTACCTTCCCCCTGCCAGCAAGCAGCAAGGCCCTTGCCTTCCCCTTCGCACCATGTGCAGCCTCTGATTCTTCCCGGGGCATCCAAGAGTGAACTGAGTCCTGGCTGGGTGTGTATCGGGCCATTGAAAGCTGATGCTACCAGTCCTGGGCCATGTCCCATACTGAGAGAAAGCCATGTGCTGTAGGATCTCTGCCTTTACTGGGTGGAATATGGTTCCTTAAGCAGGAAAGCAATTCTTAAAACAAGGCCAGGGTACACATTTTGTCCAGGAGCGTGGAAGTGTTGTGGTGCTGTTGGGTGTCAAGCTAACTACGGAGGACAGAGCCTGGCTCAGCATCTCTCTGAATGTGTGCAACATTGGTACTCGCCTGCGTAAAGATACCAAGGCTCCAGCCCAGCCTCCGTGGAGATGGTCTCCTCCTAAGACTGCAAGCTGCGCCAGGAGCAGAGGGATTTATCTGGCCTGATTTGCTGCACCAGTTGGGAGAGACTTTCCTAGTTTGGCAATTGTAATGTTTGTATCATCGCAGAGGGATTCTGCTGTAGCCTGCAAGAGGCTGACGTTGTTAGCGTCTGATCAGATGCACTTGTTTTCTGTATTGATTATGGCTTTTGTTTCCTTTAATATCCTTTTATTTTCAAAGGTTTTGTTTTAAGCCCAGTTCCTTGTTTTGCCCTTTCTAGCAAGTGACCTCTTGTTTGGAAGAAGTTGAGAATCAGGTGAACTAGAGAGGAGGTTTGGGACTTGTTCCTTGACCTTCCTAATGGTGAGCTCCCTTCTCCCTGACTCTAAGAAACCTGTGCCGTAGGACAGAGCAGAGCAACCTGGTGGATGTTCCTTGTGGTCTCTTGTTCCCTCTGTAGGGACCAGCCTTGCCTGCGGCAGCGAGAAGTGGAGCTGGTTAGTTTTTGCAGTGTGTGAGCTTGGCCTTTTGCATATCCAGGCACTGTAGCGAAGGGGCAGATGTCCAGCATCAGTCCTGCAGAGTAAGGGGATTCATTGCCATCCAGAGATCTGGAAGTGAGCAGAACACTGGAGACAAGGTCACCTGCTTCCCCCAGGGATATTTCTGCAAGAGGCATCTGTTTCCGCATGCAGAACCTGTGCCTGCCTGACAGAGGCTGAACAGAGCGAAAGCCGCTGCTGTACCTGCTGGTCCAGAGCTGTAGGCTCTGAGGAACTGCCTTCTCACTGTCTTGGACTCCAACATGTTGAGCATTTCTGGTTGGCCAGGAGGGAGATGTTCTATGCTGGAGCAGGATCTGTCCCAGGCAGGGTTGGGTTTTTGTGTATCAGCTTTGATGCTGCTGAGCTCTGGGCTCACAGAGCTCTTTACCTCATGCTCTCTCCATTGTCCTCACAAGTGTTCTGTCTTTCCCTAGAGCAGTGGCAGTGAGTGGTGACCTCCGTGCTGCTCTGCCTCTCTGGGCCTGCATTTTCCTAGCAGTTGTTCCTGGGTTTGATCTCCTGCAGTGGGTCAGCCTTTCTTTGAGCTGAGCAGGGTCAGCAGAATTACTGAGTTTCTGGCAAGGGAACTGGAGGAGCAACCTTTTCTGTCCCACTGGGTCCAGGCAGCTGAAGCCTTCGCTTCCTCCTAACCCTCAAGCTGTGATCTGAGCTGTCAGCTCAGGGGCTGCAGAGTGAGAGCTGGGAGAGGTGACAAAACGCTGCTCTCTGCATTAGTGCCACTGAACCTTGCCTTTCTGATCACACACATCACTGCTATAGGCCTGACCCTAATTCTGCATCTGTGAGCTGAAAAACAAACAGGACTTTAATTACCTTCTGTCCAGCTGCACAAGGGGTAACATTTGGGAGAGAAGCAAGAGAGTCTCTGCCCCAGTTAAAGGAGAAGACAGGCTTTAGAGAGAGCAGATCTTGAAGAACAAACCTTAGGATGAAAGGTAGTAAGCTTGAAGTTGTGTGCTTCATCTTCTAGCTACTGTTAAAATCCTAATACTTACAAAAATATTATAAAATATGAGCTCCGATTTGTTCAGTGACAGTGCCTGCAGGGGTTCTCCAGCGTTTTTGGGATTGCTTTAACTGGATTGAAGAGACATTTAGATCTTTATCAGTTTTGAGAACCATGAACTGTGCTGATTTGTTAAGCAAAGAACCTGGGGTTGAAAGCAGGCATTTCTCTTAGGAGCTGCTCTCCTGCAGGCCTTTTAGGGTGCATTTTATTTGAGCATCCTTGAAGCAAGGAATCACTCTGCTTCTTGTGGCTCACCCAGTAATCTCAGCACCTTGCCAACCATGGGAGAAAGGGTGTGTGTTTAGATGTGCGGAAGTTGGAGACAAGTCTTCTAGGATAGTTTATCCTGGCCTCTCCTGGCAGCCAGGGCACCCATTTGGTGCCATCAGCTGCCCCAAGGCAGAGCTGTTCAGGGTGTGATCTGGTTTGTTCCAGTTGCTCAGTTCAAATGAATTAGTCTTATTTGAATAAGAATAGGGAGGAGAAATAGTTCATCCTTCATGGCTTCAATTTAGTTGTTTTGACTCTGGTTTTGTGCATCTTTCTCACTACAGAGCTCGTTTCTGGGGGGGCTTCTGACCCTCTTAAGGTCCTATGAGCAGTTTCCTTCCTGGTCCATCCCCTCCTGACAGGTTTGCTTTGGAAGGAGGCTTCAAACAAAGCATGTGGGAGCACCGAGGATGGTGGGGGATGGCCAGTCAGCACCTTGCTGGGAATGGAGTACTCCAGCTTCCCATGCCATCTCTGTCTAGTATCTGTGAGCCAGACTGAAGGGTGTAATGAGGTACCTGGTCCTGACCAGGGAAAGAAAAATTTGGGCTGGCTGTAGCTTTCCAGAATGGGTGTTTGAGGGAATATCGAAGAAGTTGTTTAACTGAGACAGGTTAGAGACAAGCATGTTTGTGCTGATTCTTCCCGCCAGCAGCAGGCAGATGGAGCGCAGCAGTGTGGGGAGCTGGGTCAGAACAGACCCTGGCTTGATTCATGTTGTGTAGAGAGGGACAGATAAGGCAATTTTAATAGTGCTTCCACTTAATAAAGGGAAAATCACTGTCTGTCATGTTCCAGGCCTGGATCCAGCCTCAGCATAGTGGTTTCAAAGCTTATTTTGTCTCATCAGCCCCTCCTTTAAGTCAGGCCATTGAAGTCTTCTCTGTGTGTGACTAAACATCTCTGACCCTTTTGAGTGTCCCAGGTGGCAGTGAACAGAAAGCCAAATGAATTCCCTTCTCTTTTTGGTGCCTTTGTCTCAGGCTTTAAATAAAAGTCTATTTGAAGGAGCTTCTTTTTTTTTAAAGGAGTTTCTGAGTTTTTGGTTTTTCTTCAAGGGACAGGCATTCCCTGCCCTTGAGATCGGCTGGGGACTGTCTCCCTGTCCCTGGATGCCATCTCTGGAGTCACAGCTGAAGCAGAGAACTGTGAGCAAGTATCTTTATTTCCAGCCCTTAAAGTCAATTGAAGGAAAGTCTAGCAAGGGATAGAAGAACTGGAAGAGCTCCTTCAGGTCTGGTCTCCCCCAGAAATCTGAAGGCAGGATGGAGAACTTCCAGACAGTCTGGTGCCTGGGTGTCTGTGCAGTTCAGAGCTGAGTGAGTCACGCTGGGTCCTGGTAGTTGTATGGCACTTACAGCTTCTGGGTACAGAGTGGGGCTTGGGGGTCCTGCACCCCTAATTTACTTGCTGAGGACTTGCCCTGTGCTGCTTAGGTCTGAACAGAGCAGGGACCTGTGCCTTGTCCCTTGGCCTTTAAGTTGAATGGGATTGCAACAGCCAGGGAAGTGTCTTGCTACAGGACCTATGGGGCTGAACAAGCCTGTTGCTGATAGAAAACAGCAGGAGGGAGAGGGCCATGACAGCAGCTTCAGTCCTTGATGTGAGACAGATTCTGAGCAGCTGCGAAGTGTTTCAGGCGCTATTTGGTGCTCAAATGTGGGAGAGATCTGTCTGCTTCTTGCATTTATGGTGGGGAGGGAAATATCCTTGTTAAGAATCCAAGGGAAATGGGAATGGGGCCAGCACTGAGCTAATTTACCTAATTCACCTGGCGCTTCTGCATCTCCACAACAGATGCCAAAGCCTAATACAATTCAAGGATGCTGTTTTAACATCGGCCTGGTTCCACCAGTCTGTCTCCACCGACTGGTCCCAAATAAGCTCACACAAGTATTCTCAACGGCACAAACACACCAGGCTGGAGCTGTGAAAGCTCAGAAATGTGATCACACGGATGGGCCTCCTGTGCTATACCCCTGCTTCGTGCTGCCCAGCGGGTCTGGGGCACATGCATTCACCTTGGGATGCAAATGGATTTGACCCAGGAGTATTGTAGCATTGAAAGGTGCTGGGCTGGATGGAAGAGGTGAAAGCAGGTCCATGTCTTCCAGGGCTCTGGCTTGCTCAGAGTTTATTGATGTATATTAAATACTATTTTTGGAGATTGAGGGGAAGATGATGGGGGGGAGGGATGTGATGATGCTGTCCCCAGTCTGATTGGTGGGATGCTACTGCAGGTTATTGATAGGTTTTGATTTTTTTTCCTAAAAAGTGCTTTATTTAAAAAAAAAAAAAATCAACAGAATAAGTGCTTTCCTCCCTCCTAGAAACTGTGCTGGCTGATTAGAAAATGTGAATAATCTCTTGCAAACATCAAAGATCTCTCTGCTAAAGGGTTTGTGTGATGGAGATTTGAAAGCAAGGGGCAAAGTACAGCTTGAACCAATCTAGCTGGAGAGAGTGTGAATCCAGGAAATGCAGGATCTCTGTCTGCCCTAGAGCTGTTCCCAATCACACTTAATGAGGATGTGCTCTCCTGTGCTACCATGGCTGTTCTGTCACACTGTGGCAGTTCCTGAGCTGGAGTTCTGGAGTGAAGCAGTGGCTGGAAACTTCCTGACAAGTGGGGGCTTGAATTTTTTGTGGTTTCATCAAGGGTTTTGTGCATTCAGGGCTTTCCCACTTGAGAAGCAGCTGGGTTGGTAAAACAGCCCCAGAGCCTGTGAGAGCAGCGGCAGGATCTGTGCTTCATGCCAGGAGGCAGCAGCCAGGACTGTGAGAGGTGGTTACTGGTGTTTGGTTCCGGTTGGTGTAGCAGCAGTCAGCGTTGGCACATGGTCCCACCGTTCCATAGTGCCTGGCTGTGGATGTGTGGAAGTGACCTGTGCCACTGGCATTAAGGACACATCACAAACTCCTTAAAGCTGCAGGTCTAAGTTGTCTATAAAGGCTGAAGCAGTGTGGGGAGAAATCTCCGTCTGTACATGTCAGCAGTACAAAGTGTTTTTGAGGAGGATTTTTTATTTTGCTGCCCATTGCTTTATGTTAAAACAACTTGCAGTGACATTTTTTTAGTTTGTTTTGCAGCGAGCTTGGGCCCTGGGTGAAAAGCGCAGATAGCTATTTCTGATTGCATCAGCTTTGCAGGGACTAGTTTGGGGGAGAAGATGGGCATGGGGGTGGGTTATTTTATTTTTGGTACATGGTAGCAGTTTTATTTTTTAATTTCCCCAGGATGTTTGGTTGAGGAAATGTTCTGAAATCTACTGTCTGGCAGTTTAACCAGCAGTGTGCTAAAGGAAAATAAACGAAATTATATTGTCACTTGGATGAGACAGTCCCTCTTTTTCTGGTGGAGGGGGCAGAGGAACCCCCTCTGGTTTACACCTGCATGAGGGAGGCTGAGCCTGGCTGACTGCAGGGTAACATCCTGCTGCTGCCTCCAGTATGGCCCTGGTGATCTCTAACCAGTTGTTTTGAGCGATTAAGTGCAAATTGAATGGTACAACATCCTCTTAAAAGTACTGATGTGGACCTTGTTGCTTCCTGTTCAGAGCTGGAACACCAGAGAGATGTAATCTGCCTTCTGGGGCTTTGCAAGCTGCCCTGCGTTCAGCTTGAAACCTTGTCAGAGGCGGATGGGGCTGGAGCAGAGAGAAAGCAGCAGCTTTGTGCTCTAGGTGCCTTCTCCTTGGGGACAAGGGACCCTGGCCCCATGCAGAGAAGGTGCTTTTCCAGAAGGCCTGGGTCTGTCCTTCCTTAGGGCATAGGATGGAGGGACCAAGCCCATGCAGTGAGGAGGACTGAGGAGCACTGGTTGTGGGCAGGTTTTTCTGAAATAGCATTTGGCTGGCAGTAGCAGGAGTGTGCTGCTCACAAGCCATAGCAAGTATCACAAACCACTGCTCAAAATCTGCTTCTGGTCATCATGAGCCTGTTCATTGTTGGCTGGAGTCCGAGAAGAGGGTGCAGCTGTTTGTTGTTCTTGCCCCAGTTCCACAGAGGGCTGGAGGTGACTCCTGGTAGCTCTTGCGTGCCTACTGCAGGCTGGTGGGCTGCCCCTTTTTGGGAAGAAACACATTCTATCCTCCATGTGATGCTCCTGTGAGTCCCTCCAAGTGGGGACCTCCCTAGTTCCTCCCACCAGGCTGGGGAGACTCGTCCAGTGTCTGCCACTGCCACCTCCGGTGTGTGGTCATGGAATTGACTGACCCAGGGGCACACGGTCCTGTCGCTGTCCCTCTCCCCACGGACAGCAGCTGGGGTGTCCCCGGCCAGGAGCGGGATGTGCACTCCACGGCATCCTCTTGCTGACGCTGCTGCTCCCCGAAAAGTGCTTGCCACCGTCCCCTGAACACAGCAGGGCTCTCGGAAGATACCTGCACTCTGTGTCACCGGCTGCGCTGCGGATCCAGGCCTTCAGTACCGGGAGCCCAGGTGCCCAGCGAGGGCTGACGACCGGCTCCCCGGGCGGTGGGGCGGGATCGGGGCGCGGGTTGGCAGCCGGCCGGGGGCAGCGGGAGAGGGGCTGGTGTTGTTTGTTCCTTGTGTAGTTTTCCCTCAAGTAACTCAGCTTTCCCAGCCGGCCTGTCTCGCTGCGTCCCCGGAGGGAGCGGCTGCCGCGCTGGCGGTGCCTGGTGCGGGGCTCTTGGGTCACCCATCCGGGCGCGGCCGCGGCGGGCCCTGCTGAGCTTGGGGCGCAGCGTTGCCAGGCAACGGCCCCGCCCCGCCCCGCGCTCCCATAGCTACCGAGGCGGGCGGCGGCCATCTTGGCAGCGGCCATGAGCGGCTCCAGGGCGCGGGCGGCGGCGGCGGCGGCGCCGGGGCCGGACAAGAAGCCGCCGCCGGGGTCTGCGGGGCCGCTCAGCCGCCTGCGAGGCCGACGCGGATCGGCCGATGCGCCGCCGAGGCAACCCTGGACCGAGTCCGAGTTGCTAGCGCTGGAGACCGTCCGGCCCGAGCACGTCTTGGGACTGTGCCGGGTGACGGAGAGTGAGTGCGGGCCGGTCCCCGGAGCGGCGAGGGCTCTGCCGGCCGGGCTGGCGGGGCCGGGCCGGGCCACTGGCGTGGAGAGCGGCGGGGCCTGGCCCGGCGCTG
>VZTE01004904.1:795284-851732 GCA_013397775.1 Eulacestoma nigropectus | reverse complement strand
GGGGACGCGCTCGGGCGCGCTGGCCGCGGCGGCTCGGGGTGCGCCCGCCGGCAGCTCCCGTACAACTTCCAGAAAGTTTGGGGGCTATTGTGTTGTTTGTGGGTTTTGATTTGTTTGAGGCTTTTTGGTTTTTTGTTTTTCCTCTGGACTGCTGATCTGTGCTTTTTTATCCCGATCACATCCCTTTCTTGCTCTGCTACCTGGCACTTAACATGCCTTTGTTTCTTTCATCCTTAATTTTGTCCTGCTTTCATGAAGCTTCTGCAAAACAACGAGCAGTATATATCTTATCGGGCTGGGACTAACAAAAAAGGAAATTAATTTGGTAAGTGGTCAGAAGTGTTTTGAAATGTTACTGTATTTTTTCTCTGTCTTCCAGATTATTTATGCAAACCTGAGGACAACATTTACAACATTGACTTCACCAGGTTTAAGATCCGAGACCTTGAAACTGGAACAGTACTGTTTGAAATTGCAAAGCCAGCTGCTTCAGGTACAGCATGCAAATGTTGCAAGGAGAATAGACAGAGAGCTGAGAGGTTGCAATGCAGAACCCATGCAAGCCCAGCCGAAAGGTCCTTTGATATATGTCCTGATGACTGAATTCCTCTCCTTTAAGCATAAGACTGAGTTTATCTCTGCTGAGAAACTTGTGATAAAAACGTGATTATTGTTGGATGAGAGAGTACTATCAACTGGCAATCTTCCTTTTTTGGGCTGGTTGTTGTAGAGATCAGTTCATATGCATTGGCAGTTGTGAGGGAGGAATATCCTGTGAGATTGAGGGGTGGCTCCAGTTCTGGAGCCACCAAGGCTGGGCCAGCTGTCATGGCAAATCTTTTCTCTTTTACTTAGTGCCAGTATAAGTCTCAGACCAATTTTTGAATGTGTTTACATTCAGTACCTAAGCAGTAGGCAGCTTGTCCTGATACACCTGCTAGCCAGTATCACCTTACACGTACACTATGAGCAGAGTAACTCCAGGCTGGTGCGTTTTCTAGAGCACGATGAGGAGGATGAAGATGACAGCAGTGAACTGGATGCAAGTGCAGGTCGCTTTGTTCGGTACCAGTTCACCCCAGCGTTTCTCCGTCTTCGGACTGTTGGTGCAACGTGAGTATGGGTTCATGGAAAGAAGGGAGAATCGGATGTTACAAAGTGTTACGTGACAGTGTATAACAAAACTGAGTCGAAGACTTGAGAGAGCCTATCTTAGACTACAAATATCAAACTCTCTCTTTCTGTAGAGAACTCTTGTGTAGCCTCATGCCCAAGGCTCTGTTCTTCCCAAAAGCTGTTTTTTTCCTGATTGTTCCATGCAGAGTGGAATTCACAGTGGGAGAAAAGCCAGTGTCAAACTTCCGAATGATTGAGAGACATTACTTCCGAGATCGCTTGCTGAAGAACTTTGATTTTGATTTTGGCTTCTGCATCCCCAGTAGCAGGAACACATGTGAACACATTTATGAATTCCCTCAGCTCTCAGAAGACCTTAGTAAGTACCTCCTTTGCCACATTGAGTGGTATTTTGTGTGTGCATCTGCTCATTCTCTCCCTCTACTTGTGAAGGAAGTTGTGACTGGGATTGAGGGGACAGGAACAAACAGATACAGGTTCCCAGTTTAGCAGTGTGTAATCTTGACTGAATTAGAGATTTGTGCTGCAAAGTCTCCCCCTTTGAAAATGAAAGCCTGAGACAACCTCTGCTAAGTCACAGGCTGCAAGAACTGATCAGAGTCACAGGGCTGACACGCCTGCTGCCTTGTCGTGTAGCCCAGAAGAAAACAAAACCCCGAATAAAGGGTTCTTTTTATAGCCACCCATCTGTTTTCTGCACTTGCTTGTTAGGGCTAGAGCCTCCTGCTTTGGAACAGAACTGGCTCTTCCCCGAGGTGTGTTTTTGAGCCTACTAAGGTATCTTGAAATACAGATTACGCAGGGTATGTTTGACCTCAGGGGGTGGATAGAGCAGGAACACAGGGGCCCTTCTGGGGCTGCCTGGCTGTGGGGAAGGTGTGAGGTTTTCACCCCGCCTGTGTACGTGTGGGGAGTGCCACAAACCAGCTCCTTCTGCTTACAGACGTGATGGCTGCTTGGCTCCACTTATGGCTCTGGTAGTTTCTAAGGTTATTTTGAGTGAGATTACTTGATTCAACCTCTGTTTGCTTTTGACAGGACTTGTCCTGTGAATAGGAAGAAAGGAAAAGGCAGGCTGCAGCCTTTGAAGTGTGCTCAGCAGAGCAGTTTGCTTCTCTTCCTTGGGTAGGGCAGAGCATCAGCCTGGTGAACCCAGTGGAGTGGTAGAGTCCTTTTTTCCTGACTCTGGCTGGCTGTTGAATGTAATGGAGCTTTCTCTTTCACAGTCCGTCTGATGGTTGAAAACCCGTATGAGACGCGCTCGGACAGCTTTTACTTTGTGGACAACAAGTTGATTATGCACAACAAGGCCGACTATGCTTACAATGGAGGACAGTAATCATTCTGTCTGCTGGATGCTGCGATGCCCTTAACCATTCCAGATGTGCAGGAGCGGACTGGAGTTGCTGTCTCATGCAACAAGGCTTCTTGCCAAACTTTTTCTCCATGCACGAGGCTGAGAACATGAAGCAAAGATGATGGCTCCTGAAAGGAAATCTCCCTGCAACACCTCTCTATCCGACACTCAACGTATCCTGCCTCTCCTCTGTTCCTGGCTATTTTCTGATAACCTTGGTTAGGTCAGTGATCAGAGGCACTCTTAGACAATTTTTGCTCTTAGTCTCTATAGTTAGGTTGCACCTTTAGTGGTTCTGATGTTTCACCTCTTGGGTGAATATCCTTTTTCAACAGGTCAGATTGTATTAAGCTATTTCCTAGCAGGAAAATCTTAACCCCTTCAAGTAGCCAGTGGTGCTTGAAGAGCAGATCTTTTGTTCAGTTGGAGAGATCATCTCTTCAGTGGCAGTGGTTTTGTTTGTGGCATGGCTGACATTGCTTTTTAGGGTGCATCCCAATATTCTCCAGTGGGAAAGAGACTAATTCAGCTTCTAAGCAGTGCAGGAATATTCCATCTGCTTCTAGGCGCCTGAGCTACCCCCAAGAACATTTAATCTGTGTTTTGCCAGAGATTTCACTAGAGATAAGAGATAGAGGGAAAAAGGGGGCTATCACTCTGATAGCATTTCTGTTTGAGCTTTTGGGAGCAAACAGTTGCATTTTGGAGCTCAGGGGTCAACCTTAGAGCTGAAGTTAATCTCACTGTATTTACCATTTCTTCTTCTTCCCTTTGTGTAGGAATTTTGGCTCTTGGTACAGAATGTATTGCTTTTTAGGTGGACAGCACATTGTCAGCCTGGCTGGGCTGGAGGGGAGGTGTCAGTGTAGTGGGGCTTAGAGGAAAAAGGGAGAACATGGAAAATCACTTGAAAAACGAGTAGGAAGCAGAGCTTCCTAGGCTTCAGTCTATACTTGTAAACCTGACTTGTCTGTCAGGGTTGCTGTGAGCAGCACCAGCTCATTTGCTTTGTTGCAGTGGAGGTATTACTAGCTAAAAGTTTCCCAGGTCAGATCACTCAGTGTTACGGAGTGGGATCCTTGGAAAGTGAGAATTTACATGGTTCTCTTTTTCATTGTTCCCATCGCTTCTCTGCCTACTGAGCTGCTTATTTATGGTTTAGGAACTCAAGCTGCCAAGTTTGATACCACATCTGTGTTTGGGATCTGGCAATGGGAGATAGCATCATGCAGTGGGAAGAGGAGCACCTGTGTCTTGCCAGTCGCTGTGCTGGGGCCTAGCTCCCAGCTGTGCAAAATCTCAAGTATCAAACCCTTTTTTTGCCAGTTTTGCTGGCTCTCGAGACTGCTACTTTTCCTGTCCCTGTCAGTTGTGTCTCTTGTTAGGGGAGTTAGGTTCTGTCTAGACTAGAGACCTTTCCTAATACTAGTTCCATTTGTCCTTGAGACAGTTAAAACCTGACTCCTCGGTGGTTACCTATTGTGTTAAGAGGGATTCAGTATTTGGCAGATTTGTGTTTTAGCAGGATTGAGTGGGGTGGGCATCAGAGCCCAGAGCCTGTTAATGCACAGACAGCAATAGGAAACCACTTCCTTTACCTCCAGAAAAGTGAAAGTAACTTTGGTGTGGAAGATCAGCTGGCATCAGAGTGAGAGTGTGTGGGGTGGCAGCCATTAAAGAATCTCCAGCTCTTAGGAAGATATTTAATTACGATTAACCACAACAAATGACCTGTTCTGGGTGGAGCATTAATCATGAGCAACCACAACAAATGTCTTGGGAATGTGGAGGGGCAAGGTCTGCCTGATGGAAAGATAAAGAATAATTCTGCTACCATCGATTCCGTCCAGCATCTCCACAGGCACTAATGCGATCCTGTCTAGGATCTTCAGGATTAGTTAAAGCTGCTGGTGAGGTGGAGCTCAAGATGCCTCTTGCAGTGAGCGCCTTCAGCAGCCCTCATGCTGTTCTGCTGAGGTGGGAAGCATTTGCTTTGCTCTAAGTTACTCACCACAAGGCAGAATTGCCTGGAAGTGTGTTTTTCATCCAAAGTGTTCAGAAATAGTGTCTCAAGAACCTACTAGTTATTCCCTGGCAAATTTTAGCATATTGAACTGAATTTTGTATGTAGTATAAATCCAGGTGCCTTTAAACGTTACTTTTATCACACTTTCTATGTGAAGCAACCTCTTGCTTTTCTTACGAGTGTGACGATTCTCATCTGTTTCTCCTGTCGCTGTGTAAAGGTTCCTCAAAGGGAGATGGGCCCGTGATCAGGGCGGGCGGGCGGACGCCGGCGGGGGCGCGCTCGGGGCGCGCGCGCCATCTAGCGGCTGCTGGCGGCGGGAGCGCGCTGCCGGTGTTCGATCCCGGTAGGAAAATGGGATTCTGTCCTTGGCCATCAGCAGAGACGAGGAAACGGCATTGAAGCGGTTGCTTTCACACTGGTGAATGTGTCAGCTATTCAGCAATAAAAGGGAGAACTAGAGGAAAACCGGGAGACTTGCAGGCAGCAGTAGCACCCCGCGGTTTTTAGCTGAGTTTGTTTGCTTTGCCAAATCAGAAAGTCTTTGTCCTGAAATCTTGCTGCAGAGAAAAGAAAGTCCCTACAAGAGGGCAACCCAGCACTGAAAAAGTTTACTGTAATCCAGAAAGTCAGGGATTTCCAAACTCCTGTCCCTACTTCAGTAGCTTCCCTAGGATTCCTTTTCTCTTAGGTACTTTCTATAAAGCCTATTTTCTTTGTGGCAGGGATGATGTCTTTGGTAAACATGGTTTAGCAGACCAGTTTCCTTCTGGAGTGTGTGCTCTGGTGTTTTAAAGATGGGTCAAAGCTACTCATGTGAGGGAGGTTGGAAGAAATTCCACTGGGATCACGTCTTTGATAGGTGGATGGTCAGTCCTAGCCAGGTGCTGCAGGCAAAGGAGATGCTTTCAGTGTCAGCTGGAGTTTGAGCAAGGGAAAAGGTATCAAAGATGACTTCTCTCAGGTTGTGTGCTGAGTGGGAAAAAGGAAAGAGTTGGGACCATACTGAGTTCTGCTCAAAACTTTAAAAATAAAGGGACCAAACCCACAAATTCATAGGATGTTTTTCCAGTATTTGTCCTCTTAGTACCAGGACCTCCCTTTTCCCATTTTTGAGGCAAGGGCTTTGGATCCATGCCAGCAAACTTCCTGGAGAGCTAGTTTCGTAACTTGAGTGTGGAATACATATTGCACCTTGTGAAGGAAGGTCATCTCTTGTTGTATGGACTAGGTACTTGTCCTTGTCAGGGTTTTGGTAGGAAGTCTTCCTTTGTGTGTTTACCTGAGGATTTTCGATGTCTCTTGTTGCAGAGAAGTAGCAGCCTCTTCTCTGGTGCTTGGGGATGCTTATTCCGTTATCTGAGGGTTCAGGAAGAATAAAACATGTGTTTAGGAGTCAGAAATGAAGGAGAAAGGTGGTGGTGAAGCAGTAAGGTCCAAATGTAGCAACTCTACTTCTCAGCTCTGTGTTTCATCGCGTCCTCTTCAGCTGCTTCCCAGTCTTCTGCCCTGCTGTCCTGTGACACGGAGCTACTTTGTGCTACCCCAGAGCCTGGCTCGCTGTCGGGTGTGACCGTCAGACTTGAACACTGCCGTCTCTTGTCCTTGCCGAGGACCCGGCTGAGTAATAGCAGCCTGGCGGAGTCAGCACCTCTTGCTCCGCAGCAGCAGGAAAATGAACATCAGCAAACGCCATCTCCGCCTGCCCGGATCCCAGTGCTGTTACAGGACACGGATTTATAATTTCACACAGTGTGGCCTTGGGGCTGCTGGCACGTGCACTCCTCTGTGCTGTCCTCTCCGGGCCCTCCTCCCGTGGCCGTGGGCTGTCCTAGGTGGCCGGGGCGTCCCCACGGGCCCCGGTGCCGCTGTATTTGTACACCCGTCATTTTGTCACCAGCAATAGGAATAAAGGACCTTCCTCTCCTCGCGGCGCACGGCGGCCCTGGAGGGGCGGGGGCGGGGAGGGGCCGTGCTGCTGGGGGGCGGCGCGTGCGCGCTGCGGGCTCCGCGCGCTTCCTCAGGCGGCGCGATGGCGGCGGTACTGGCGGCGGTCGTGGCCCGCGGCGGCGGCGTCTCCCGGGGTAAGGGCGCCGGGAGTGGCCTTGCCCCTGCTGTGGCTGCTCGGGGGGGCTGAGAGGCACGCGGGAGGGGCGGGAAGGGGTCGCGGCCTGCGTGGGACGTGACGTCCCGGTGCCCTTCAGGGCCTGCCTGAGGCGAGTCCCCTCAGACGCGGGAGTGGCGCCGCCCTTCAGCCGGGCCGCGGCTGCGGCCCCGGGTCCACGGGAAGGTGTCCCGAGGTGGAGGAGCCCTCAGAGCCCCTCACGGGTCGGCGCCCACCCCTGGCCCGCTGCGAAGGGCAGCGGCGGCGCTGAGTCCCCTCCTCGCTTCCAGCGCTGGTTCTGCGGTGCCGCCGGCTGCACACCGTGTACCAGAGCGCGGAGCTGCCCGAGACACACCAAATGCTGCGGCAGACGGTCCGGGACTTCGCGGAGAAGGAGCTGATGCCGCTTGCAGCACAGCTGGACAAGGAGCACCGCTTCCCGGCCGAGCAGGTGGGTGCGAAGGTTGGGATGGCACAGCCAGAGACCCCCTTCCTGCTGCTCTGGGGCAGGACTGCCCGGGCTGAAGCAAAACGTACATCTAGCTCCGGTTTAGCGGAAAATTGAAGTTTAGAACAACTCGTTGCTCTGCATGTGGACGTTGTAATTCCCACAGGGCATTTCGAGCTCTTCACCTTTACTTGTGTTTCTCTGTATCTGGCTTTAGTACCACTGAGTTTTTAGTTCTCTTACCGACTTTCCTGTGGGCTGTAATACAAATTATAAAATTGATTTATAAAGTTAATGAAATACTTTTATAGACTGCACATAATGATTTATGTTGAGGAAGGATAGATGATGTGAATGCATTTCAGATGGTGGAAAAAAGTGATCAGGAGGTTCATGCTGATCATCCTCTGGGGCTGTGAACAAATTGAAATTCGAGCCAAACCTGTGATTTCTCTTGGAGAAAGACACACCAGTGTGCATGTTAAGCAGTGAGATACAAAGTTCCAGCAAAACAGATGCTGTTATATTAGCCAAGAGGCTCCAAGCAAACACTGTCGGAGGCATGAGAGTTTTGTCACGTTCCTCTTTCTAGTAGCGTATAAGGATGCCAGGAAAGTCACACTTACGGTAAGGAAGAAAATAACTTTAGTCCTTACTGTTTTCATCTGAGAATTTTACATTTGATTCTGAGTCTTCTGACTTAAATGTGTATGGGAAAATTCAAAATGTAAACAAGTGTTTAATAAGATAAAGCAATATATGTAGAATGAGTGGCTGTCTTGTTCATCCTCTGGATTTGATACGGAGGATTGGTGTTTTGGGTGCCCATATAGGAGGGAAATTATTTATCTAAAAATTCTGCCTGGTTCCTCTAAAAGCAAGCAGGGGCTTATGGTTGCAAAGCAAGGGGTCTAGCTGGGGAACTTGGGGTAGATTGATTGCAATGTAACTAACAGAAGATTCTCTGGGAAGCAAAATCTGGCTTTATTGGGAATGAAAAAAATCACCTTGCACACTGTTTTCTGCAGTCATTCATTCTGTAAAATTCTTCCCTTGTGCAGTCCTAGGCTGAAGCTCAGCAGACTCAAAGGTAAAGTTCTGATGATTTTTATCAGCTAGAATTCCCATTTTTACTGACAGGAGACATGCAAGGGGAGAACTTCGATGGGAGGCTGAGGAAATGCTGGTGGAGTTCTCTCTCCCTGTTTCACCTTCAGAAGGCTCCCCCATTCCCAGTACTGAAGAGGGTTCTTTAAACAAGCAAGAGCCTAAACCACAGTGACTGTGTACAGCTCCTGCTGAAGCTCACTGGGATCTGGGGACACTTACCAGTTTGTTCAGGTTCTCATTTCACCAGGAGTTTTGTGCATCTTTTCCTCTGGGTGTAGCCCTCCCATGAACTGTCTTGCTCTCCACGTGTCTGTTTGATGGCACACTGGTGCTGTAGAGGACATGATCTCTCCATTCCTTCCATGCAGGTGAAGAAGATGGGTAGCTTAGGGCTGCTGGCTATGGACGTGCCAGAGAAGTACAAAGGAGCAGGCCTCGACTACCTGGCCTATTCCATTGCTGTGGAGGAGATCAGCAGGGGCTGCGCATCCACGGGCGTCATCATCAGTGTCAATAACGTGAGTGTGAGGGGCAGGCCTGGAGTGAGGTTGGCATGGGAGAGGGGTGTTTGGGAGAAGTGAATCTGTTCCTGTGGTGGGTTCTGGTGTGTTGGAGAGCACATTAGGGAGTTACCGGATTGGTTGTACCTTCAAGAGGCACTAACAACACTAAATTCTTAAAGTCCCTATATTTAGGGCCAATACTCAAGTTTGGCTCTGAAGAGCAGAAGCACAAGTGGATTGCTCCCTTCACCAGTGGAGAGAAAATTGGATGTTTTGCCCTCAGTGAACCAGGTGATGTGACTGTTACCATCCTTATTGCAAACAACATGGCATAGCTCCTTTCCTTGGTCAGGTTTAGGATGGACTTTAAGTCTTTGAAATTGAAACAGTTTGTAGAAAGGGGGTTTACAGCAGTTCTGTGCAAGTGAAGTCTCAGAACTGCCATCGTACGGTCCCTGCTGAAAATACTCATTCCCTGTGTGAGCAGAGCTCTGGACACATGGTGCACACATGGGCCTTTCCCCATCCTGTGGGAGGGAAAGTGGTGCCACTACCACAGTTCAAGAGGTGCTGTGAGTTGATGGGGTGCAGGTGGGGGGTGGGTTTGCCCCCAGTGTGTCACCAGTCACCTGAGGTTTGTTTGCTGCTGCTTTGCTCAGGAAACGGCAGCGACGCAGGTGCAGCCTCCACTGTGGCATGCCTGGATGGGGACGAGTGGGTTCTGAACGGCACCAAGGCCTGGATCACCAATGCCTGGGACGCCTCGGCCAGCGTGGTGTTTGCTACTACGGATAAATCCTTGAAGCACAAGGTGCAATAGTTTGTACCAGTGAGGAAAAAGGGGTGGGAGTGAAGGAGTTGTGGAGAAACAGTTTGCAACAGCTTTGTTGCAAAAACAGACTCTGTTTTTGAAGCCGTGCAGGTATTGAGCAGAGATGGGGCTGATGTGCGCTGGCTTTGTTCTGTCTTAGCTCTCCCCTCCCTCCTCTTGGTTACCTGGACATGTGGCTTTTATGTAAAATGGAGGAAGCCTGTTGACGGCCAAGGAAGTGGGAAGGTAAGAAGGCACCATTCCTAAGAGTTTGGGTCTTGTTGCAGGGCATTAGTGCATTCCTGGTTCCCATGCCAACTGCTGGGCTGTCACTGGGGAAGAAAGAAGACAAACTGGGAATCCGAGCCTCTTCTACTGCCAACCTGATATTTGAGGACTGCCGGATACCCAAGGCCAACCTCCTGGGGAAGCCAGGAATGGGCTTCAAAATCGCCATGGTAGGAGAGGGATGGGTTGCAGCTGTGGGTGTGTACAGCCATAGCTCCCACGCTTACCATTTTGTAAACCATTTCCAGAGGCAGTCACTTCAGTGAGGACTGCTTGCATAAGCTGTTCTGTGTCATGTTAAGCAGCTGACCCTTCTTGCCAACATGGGAGGAATCATTCCCAGAGCTTGATGAATGTTTAATTTACACAGATCTTTGACAGCACTTTTATTGTGGTGGTTCTCAGCTGAAGGAATGCTGATGCCACTGAGGTCCTGTGTCAACAGGGGCAGTATATTTTAATTTTTCTCCTTTCTGAACCTTCTGTTCCTCCAGTTTGTACCCATAGATAAAGGGAAAACATGACATTTCCCCATGTGAATACTGTGGCAGAGGAAAGTTGTCCTGGAGGCCCAGGACAACCTCTGGATAGTGTCTCAAGGTGAATGACAGCTGAGTTATGGTATGCATGTGACTTCTGAGGGGGAGCAAGGCAGCTGGAAACAGCTTTGTTTCCTGCAGTGAGGCACTGCCCTTTGAGAGTGGTCACTGCTCTCTCTGGAGGGGCAAAACACCCTTTGTTGGCCTGACATTTTGGGCCAAGCTCCCTGGAGAAGAGCCCATTCCATTATGTCCAGAACCAAAAGTGGTTGGTGATTGACAGGTTCTTTTAAAGACCTTCAGCCCAGGGTTGAGAAGATGAAGCCTTTTCTCCCTGTGCTGCAATTTCTTCTTGTGCATAGTGGGGCAGAGCAGGTGTTTGAGCTAAGTCAGGTAATTGACTGGGTTCACTAATCAGTTTGAAAAATGTTTTCACATGTGTGTCCTAATGATGAGGGCAAAAAAGGAAAACTGACCAGATGTCCAAAGTAAAATCAGCTGCAGAGTGAGTCAGGGGTCTGCCTGAAGAGTTCTTTCCAGCCCCTTCCAGAGCAGATCCTTGTTGGGCTGTTTCCCTTATTTTCCACCCTCTTTTTTTCTCCCAGCTAATAAGCAGTCCCTCTCCTTTCTGCTTCTATTGTTGTACTCCAGCCTTCTCTCTGCAGTGCCAGTGCCTGTTAAAGCTCTCTATTCCTGCATAACTGGGAACGTTGTGAATTAAGGAGGTCTCCGACCAGAGGATTTTAAGGCTACAGCAGCTTTCCAGCAACATCAGAAATGTGCGTGTACTATTCTTGATCAAGTATGACTTGACTTATATATATTTCATGTCTTTCTCAGCAAACTCTGGATGGAGGAAGGATTGGTATTGCCTCACAGGCACTTGGAATAGCACAGGCAGCTCTGGACTGTGCTGTGGATTATGCTGAGAAGAGAATGGCCTTTGGGTCACCCATCACAAAGCTCCAGGCAGTGCAGGTACGAGCTGGGCACATGGAGCAGTTCCACAGAGTGCTGGGGCTGGTGGAAAGTGTGTGTGCTCTTGGGCATGGTATCAGGCACACAGTGCACTTCGTACTGTCTGGGATAAACAGGGTGGTAATTCTGTTTTCAAACACTGTTAAAACTAATTGTTGGGACAGGGGCTCCTTTTCCTTTACTGGCCCCAGGGGTGGGAGAATTCAGCTATGTCCCGTTGTGCAGGCAGAGGCCCTGGACCAAAGGCAGTGTTTGTTGTTGCAGTTCAAGCTGGCAGACATGGCTGTGGCCTTGGAGGGTGCACGCCTGCTGACCTGGAGAGCTGCTATGCTGAAGGACAATGGGAAGCCCTTCACTAAGGTATTTCCAGCCCTGCTTTTGTCCAGCAGCCACAGCACAGGACTTAGGCTTGAGGCCAGGGAACCCCATTCCATAGAGCATCATTGTGCTCAGCGCCTGCCCAGCCAGTGCTGCTGCAGTGTAACCACCAGCAGGTCCTGGGCCTGCTGCCCGCCCTTGGGCAGCCTGCTGAGTTCAGCACTGGTTGTAGCCTAGCGGAGAGGGGTGGCTGCTCTCAGCTGGCACCATCATCAGGCCTTTCTCTCTGCACAGCTGCTCTGTGAGCCTTCAAGCTCCTTGGGCAGGTGAGGGGTTCCTTTTTGTGACAGCTGGACCCTCAGTGATGTTTTCCTTTTCCAAAGGAAGCGGCAATGGCCAAACTGGCTGCATCAGAAGCTGCAACGTCCATCGCTCATCAGGTACCTGTCAACTGACAACTCTGACATACATCATGTGGGAAGGGACTTTGGATGTCTCACAAGTGCTTTGGGAAGGTGGGATAGAATTTATTAATTTATATTTGAAACACACCAACCAAGCAAGCAACCAACCCTGTGTGGCTGACGCTGATTAGCACAACCATCTTCAGGGGTTGTGGGGAAGTAGGAGGATGGCAGGGGCTTATACTGGCCTGTGGCAGCTGTATTATTAAAGTGGTCTGTGCCTGCTGTTGTCCAGGGCAGTGGCAGTTTAAGAAGGAGCAGCAATGTGGGAGAGAGCACGGGGCCACCAGTCATCACCATGGCACCTGGACAAATTTCTTGACCCCACTTCCTTTCTAACCTGTTGCCTTTGTTTCAGGCTATCCAGATCTTGGGTGGGATGGGCTATGTGACAGAGATGCCAGCAGAACGCCACTACCGCGATGCTCGGATCACCGAGATCTACGAGGGGACCAGTGAGATCCAGAGACTGGTGATCGCAGGCCAGCTGCTGAAGGCCTACCGAGGGTGACTGGAGCAACACCCTGTCCCAAGTGCCTCATAATGGTGCACAATAATGGAGTTTGACCCTCTTGACTGAGGCTAATGATGGAGGTTTTCCTCACCAATGAGTAACTGAGGCTCTAGTTAAAATGTGCTGATTCTTCTTTGGACAAAGTATGGTGCACGGAGGCTGGACTGAGGTTTGTAAGTGATGGCTGTGAGTGCAGGAGGGAGGAGGCAACCAGCCTGTGCTTGTAGGGCAGCCTGGGGCTTTTCCTGGACTGGACTGTTGGAGTGGCTTGGTAGTGGCAAATTGAAAGCACTTCCCAGCCACTGCCTGTTTTGCTGAATTGGCACTATGTGGCACTGCATAACCAGTGCCAGAGTTACAGATGCTGAGAGCCGTGACCCCTGTGCCCTGCTCCAGGCTGCTGGTCAAATGCATCTGCAGATCAGACTGCAATGGAGTTCAGCTGTGGGATGCAGCTGTGTGTGAGCTCCTAATGGTTCACAGGCTGGGCTGAGGTAATCCCTGCAGCAGGGCATGTCTCACTTCGAGCAGGAGAGGAGCCACACAGGAGGACATGCAGGGACAACCTACACGCAGAGTGCTCTGAGCACAGACTGTGGTTTGCTGTCTGCGTATATGTGAAAACACAGATCAGAAAGAATCCTCAATCTGGGCCAGCAGAGCCCAGCACCTGCTCACTCAGCTGCTCTGGGATGTAGGGATAGAAGCAAAGGACAGCCAAGCTTCAGTGCCTAGGACTATTTTGTAAAAAAGAAACCACCAAAATACCCCCTCTGCTCCCAGATCTGCTTCTACACTATCAACAGGAAAGCAAGTGCCTGAAAGGGCAGTAACAGCCTTTAATGTCTCCATGTTTTGGGCAACAAGGAAATGAAGACATGACACACAAACCTCACCAGGAAGCTTTAGCAGTAGCACATCCTCAATCAGTGATGGTTTTAAGCCATTAATTCTTAGAAGAGTCAACAGCCAAAGGAAAAGCTCTAAACTTAGGAAAAGAGGGAGAGGATTAAGACTACAGCCTGTATGGTCCAGTCTGCCTCCTTGTTCAAACAACTACACTAGAGGTAAAGAGTTATTTTCCTGTGGTGCCATTTATTTAGACTTGCGTGCAGAGAAGAAGAGCAGGATTCTGTTACATGAGAGAGCAGAGAAGAGAAATAAAACCTGATTTTACAGGACCACCCCTCCCTCACCTTTTTTTTTTAATGCAGATGTGAATTAATTTAGAATAATTTCTTCCAGTCACAAGACAGGAGCAGAAACCAGCAGGGCCTGCATGCACCAGTGAGACCGGTTCTCAGTGATGTCCGTCATCCCTGTGCAGGGCGCTGGAGGGCAAAGGCATGTTGGGGCAAGGGCCTCAAGGGCTGAGTTTCTCCTTGCTGCTCTCCCACACATAAGGAGTAGCAGAAATCAGCAGGCAGTGCATTCAACAGGAGCATTCCTACTGGAAAACCATTCCAATGGTCATGAATGTGTTGTAAAGTATGGAGGGCTTCTCTGGATGAGAGGAGAGAGAGAGACTTTCCTTAGATTGATTTCAGCCTCTGTCACCACTTTGATTGCTGTAGGCTCACTTCTATGATGGTACATGAGGATGTGGGATACTATTTTATAGTAACTTCTCCTTGCAGCCACTCAGGTAGAACAGGAGCTGCAGGAACATGAGAACTTCAGCAACGCAGAGTTCCTGTTATGCTGCGCTCCAGCTGAACTGCAGTGAGCCAGCACAGTCAGTCACTTCTGCCAAGCCCATTTCCCCTCTCATCTAAGCATCTCTTAGATCCACTGTGCTGTCAGTGCTTGCTGCCTGCCCCTCTTCACCCTCAGCCTCCCTCACTACCAGCTCTAATTGGCTGCAGCTTCTCTCCAGAGCAGAATGAAACCATCCCTCTACCCCACCATAGTGGCTGTGACCACCTCAGCTGAGAACACCTGGAGAACCTACAAGCTTGAGGTATTAAAAAAAGGTGCGCCTTTTTTTTTTTTCCCCAGAAAGCTTTCAAACAAAAGCTTTCTGAAAGTTTTTCCCTGCTGCCACAGGTTCAGAGAGATCTGAGTGTCCTGTGACACTGCACTGGCCACAGCAGTGTCTTGGGGTAAAACAGCACAGTTACACACAAAGGCACAGAGCTCCCAGAGCAAAGCAATGGCTCTTCTCAGAGCAAGATACTTCAAGCTTGCTCCTCGCTGCTGCTGGCTCAGAGAACTTTGTGTGATGAGTGTCTGCTCCTCAGGGCTGTTGCAGAGGAACTGCTGAAAAGGCAAAACACAAACAAGTTTTGCAGCATTAAATGAGAAGCTCTTCAAGCCACCCTTGGCACAAATCCAGGTGTAGGCAGGGCCAGGCTCTCCTTGGAGAAAAGGGTCTGTTCATAGGTGAAGCCACAACTTGACAAACTCAGCCAACGTTGCAAAGAGATGGGAAAATCAGGTTATACGTACATTAGAAAGAAGTAGGGAAGGAGATTAGTCACTTTTCAAGAACAAAAGCTACACTTCTCAAGGACTTTGTGGTTTTTGCCCCACAATTCTCTTAGTACATGAAACCGGTTATGAGGCATAAAGCAGGTGGAGCCTGAACTTAGAATCCTTTCTTAGAAAACATAGTTACAGTAACTAGGAGTTACTTCCTGCCCCACCTTAGACCTGACAGCTTTTATATCACATAGCTCAGACTCTTCCTGTGAGTTCCCAACAGACTAAAGGAAGAGATGAGCTGTTCTGAAAAAAGGACAAATTTATTCTGATTTTAAACTAGATCTTTGTTTTGCCTAAGTTGAGAGCCTTCACTATCAACACAGACCTGGCAACAGCCACACATTCAGGTTATGTTGGGAATTTGAAAAAGATGGAAAATACTAAATTTGAAAGACATCCTGAAGTAAAAAAGCAAAGTGCCTGGAAGAATAATAGAATGAAGACATGGAATAGTGATAAGAAAATGTGACAGTGCTGTAAGTTGAACAAAAAATGAAGTTTACTTCTTACCTAATAAACTAATTTTAAATTCAAATTTTGGAACTCATGTTTGCAAGGTGAAGTATGCCCTTAGGGAAATGTCAGCATACAAACAGTACCATTTCTAAGCTGACTATTCCCAAAGATGCAGCAGAGAACCAGACCTGTCAGCATATTTGTACACTACAGCTGTGGTCCATGTCCTGACAACTGTACTATAAGCACGCCCTAGGTCTTACCACTTTTTTGCCAGCCTTTTACCTCTTGCAAGAAGGCTTATGTTAGTCAGTTGTTAAAACAGTTATTTTTGACAGCTTTCCAGAAAAAAGGGCAGGTGGTTGGGCAATCTCACTGCAGGACTTTGTGTCAAGTAGTTTATCAAGTTCAACAAAGAAGGCATCAGCAACTGTACCAGACCCAACAGGGACAGGAACCCGGGTCCTACACAGTCTCCCAAAATCCAGAGGACCTGAAGCAGCTGGTACAGCTTGAGCCTCAAGCAGAGGAGCCACATCAGACTGGAAAGACAAGGACCAAAGGTCCATCTGTGCAGGGAGCAGCCAGGTAGGATCCATTTCTAATCCCCCAAATGGTTGAGGTGGTTTGAGGTGGGAGAGCTGTGGGATAAAGCTTTGCAGCTTTTTAAAGCTCTGAGAGAGCACTTTTCTTAGGACAGTTAAACTTCAGTGAACCTTTGCCAAGCACCAAAATCCTTTTCCTGCTGGCTGAAGGGGCAGCAAACCCCTTCCCGTGCAGTCTGTGCTCACCTGGGTGAGGCTGGGGCTGGGCAGCAGCACAATTTTGAGGGGTAGAGACAGAGGGCTCAGTAAGGGCTCTCTCGGGTCTCCTGGTGCAGGAGAAGGGCACAGAGTGCAGGAAGGCAGTACAGCTTAACGAGGAAGGCCGAGCTTTTTCTGGAAAGCTAAATTAATTCTCATTAAGTATTTATCAATTAGCACTTCTAGAACTTTTTCCAGAATGCTTCTCCAAGTGTAGAAATTGTTCATAACGACGCTTTGCAGGCATGGCCTAAAAACGCTGCTGCAAAACACAGACTTTGTATTTTAATTCCAGAAGAATTCCAAAAAAAAATATTCCAGAGGAGGGAACTGCTGTGAAGCTGATGGCACCTGAGCTGTGCACAACTGTCAGGTAGCTGCAACGGCTGGGCAGATAAAGCAGCAGCAAAGTGGATCTGAACTTGTTATTCCATTGCCTGGAACCTCTCAGCAAAACAAAAGCCACCAAAAAAGTATTTTTTAGTTGAATACCCTCCTCAATATTTTATTCACCTTAGGTTTGAGGTATAGCTCAAAACTGATGCCCTTTTACTGTCCCAAGCAAGTCTGGCACCTAACACCTGGCACGAACAGAAAAAGCAGATTCTCAATGAATAACTGTTAATTTCATTAAAAAGTGACAGTTACCTCAGGATGAGCACTGCAGGCACATGGTAGAGGGAATGCTTTCAGCTAAGGGAAAGAGAACTCGGGGTGGGTGTGTGTGAGAGATAGTCACAATGTCCCCCCTGCCACACCCACCCACATTTGCTAAATCTCAGCCCCCCGGCCTGAGCTGTGTCTTACTGTTTTTCCTGGGACATTCCAGCTGTCTTGGAGGTGCATCCCAGCCAGCTCAGGGCATCAGCCCCTCTGCCACCCGTGCCAGACCTGCCTGAGAACAGAGGAGGGGGTTAATTTATGACATTAATGACATTGCACACATGTGGCTGGACAAAATTTCCTTCCATGTCCAATATGCTCTTGTACCACCCAACAATGCCAAGAGCTTCAGGTGTTTCACCACCACCCCCCCCATACCTGGAATGAAACTGGTCTCAAAGTCACTTCACTGCTCGGTCAGAGTCAGTCTCCAACATTCCTTCTTTTCCCATCCCACTAACAGTTCCCAGCATCTATCAACTAACAAGAGCTATGAGCTCTCAGGAGAGCTCCCCAACTCCCACTTGACACAGTGCTTGAAAGGAAAAAAGTTTAGTTACCTCAGGGAAGCCTTTCAGTCAATAAAATAACAACTGGAACTGCTGGTTTTAAAAAAGAAAGAATAAAATCCACATTTTCACAGGCTACGGGTACAAAGCAGTCAACACACAAACTCCAACCAGTCACAACAGTAAAGGACAGTTTTTTCTTTTTTTTTTCTTTGAGGGGCAGGGGCATGGAAAAATACAGCACACTAATGAAACAAAATGCAAAAAATACAAAAAAATAGAAAATAGAAAAAATGTATTTACAAGTGATACATTACTATGATCAGAAAGCACAAAGACAATTGCTGCTATAATACATGCACTGGTCAAGAAGGAACTACTAAAAACCTGCAAGGGAGCCGTTTGTAAAAACAAAACCAAAAAAAGGAGGGGGAAAAAAAAAAGAAAAAAGACACCCCCACCTCCTCCCCCCTCAGACACATAGGGCTGGGTTTGAACTTTTTTCTTCCCTAGTTTGCTACATTGATCAAATCAAATATCCCCTAAAGTCCATGGTACAACCAGTACAAATACTACACTTGGTTTTAAACAGCAGGTTCAGTTGTAGGAGGGGGGGAAAAAACAGCAGCTCATTGTAGATCCAAATACATAAAGCCAGAGTAACCTGCGCTACATGCTAAAAATTACAGCAAGCCCCTGTCTGCTACACAGCATGATCTTAACAGGTTTTCCTTTTTTATTTATTCATATATATATCTATATGTGTGTATATATATATGTATAAAAATCGTGCCCTTTTTCACTGCAATATGACATCTGGGTGGAAATGTAACTTGTTACAACAAATTTTTATATGTATACTGCAAGAAGTCACTCAATGTCTGTGGATTTAATAAGTAACCTCACACCACAGGAAATATTTAATAAATCAAAAAAACCCAATATTGTGACAGAAGACCTTCTGTCGCAGTTCTTTTCAAAACCGAAGTCCTGCAGGAAACTGGTCCCAATGTCCACAAGGGATTCTCTGAAGAAGCCTCGTTTTTGCGTTTAGTGTTCACAAGTTTTTGAACGACTTCAAGCCGTCTTTAGTTTCAAGTCTGTCTCTTCCTCTCTCACAAAGGTAATAGTATGGTACCAATCCATCCGAGTGAGGAAAAGAGGAAAGTGGCTGCAGTTGCACAAAGGGTCCCCAATTCCACATCTGCAGGGAGATACGGAGTCACGCGGAGCTCTGGGATTTTAGCTTTTGTTTCTTTCCCTCCTTTAATACAAAGTCCTTTCATACATGTCCCGTCACTGGTACCTTCCCAAGTACCAGCCAGTCCAGCTTTAGGAGACAACAAAGCCACAAGTTAGAGTGAAAAGGACCAAGGCAGAAGTTCAGGTCACTTCCTGTCCGTTCCATCATACTTCCAGGAAACGGGAGCTGCTGGACTTGGAGTGGAAAGGCTCAGACCACATGCGACGTAGATCGCCCTAGGCAGGGAAACAGCACAAGGACCATGCCCTCAGAAACTCTCAACTCTGCTTAGAATTCACATTTTAAAATGCACACAGAACTGCAAACATGTCTTAGAGCAAATCTATTCTTCACCTGTTTTGCAAATTACAATAAAGACAGTAAAAATAAATCTTTTCCCTGTCAGGCCAGAATGTCTTACTTGGAGAGCACATATACCCAAAATAGGTTTCTGATGGGAAGGAAATAATTATTCAGGTTGAAAATCCTGCCCTTTCTTATGTTTTGCTCTGCAGAGTGCTAGATGTGTGATTCAACAACAGCCCTGGAACAGGAAAGGTAAATTTTAAAATTTCTTCTCAGAACAGATGACTGGGAAGAGGCAAGCAAGGTTTTGCCTCTCCAGTCGCTGTTCAAACCTTGTGCACGTGGTATTTCATGACCAACTGGACAAGGAAAAATTCACTTATTCAATTAAAACAATTTAATATTTCAGAATGTATTTAGTTTATAATTACTGGTACTTTATGTGCATTAGCGATCTTCTATTTCAGGGACTCATCTCTCAAGTTGCTCAGTCCTCTGAAATGAAGACTAAGCCGACAGCAGTGGTCCCTGTTCTGGGCCAGGGCTGCCAGGGACACACACATCATCCTCCTGAGAGCTGCTGCCCAGTGCAAGGACACTGACCCTGCTGCCAGCTGGCCCAGAGCTTCCTGCTGCCTGTGTCCTCCTCTCTTACCTTTAAATAGGCCATGGTGAGGAGTGGCAATAAAGTGAATGGTACCAAATAGAGCAGGGCAGGCTGGGCTGCCCGGTGAATACGAGAAGCTACTGTTGCAGTTAATAAACCTGTAAGAGAAAAAAGTCACTATAAATATCTTCAGGTTGCAGGTGGTTGTTTCTCAGCATTTCATCCACTGAGGCTTCCTTCACCCCCATGCTGAGAGACAGGTGAGGAAAAGTTACTTCTCTGTGCTTTGCTTTCTCTGAATGCAGTTAAAACAAAAAAAAACAGTGAAAAATTCTTCTGTTTTAGTATAAGGCTGTGTTGAGCCACTTGGTCCAGTTTTGAATCTCAGACTAAGCCAAGAATAATTCAGACAAAATACAACAAAAGGCGAAGGGAGGAAGCTGATTGCATCGCACTGAAGTGCTGCTCTTGAGACTGCTGGTGTGTGGCCCCTGGCCTGAGCAGGCTCAGAGGAAGGGCTGTACGCATCAGGAATGACTTTCCTGGACACTTGCCAGAAGGGAATGTAGGGGGGAAAAAATCGAGGTGTGGGGGAAAGAAGGCTATTGGTAGGAAATGATCTTTCCTTTTCAGCCTCAGAAGGGCCGCAGGAGGTCAGGATATGCACACACATGCCCTGAGGAGGGAAAAGCCTATTTTATACTAGGCAGGAAAGGGCTGGCTACAGCAAATTATAAACAGCATTCCAGTTGTAACTATTGATTTTCTGTATGTACTACTACGTCACAGGATCAGAATACAAAAATGCAGGAATTGCCTAGGTGAATTGCTTAGATCTGCTGTGTACTATGCACAGCATAATTCATCTGGAAACTCCCATATTCTTCCCATCACTCAGGTATGAGCTACGACACTTTCTATGCCGGTGAAGCAAAGTGCAAGTGCTAACAAAAACACACTGATAATCTCTTTCATCCTCTAAATAAAATACAACAACTACAAAAAAAAATCTTGAAGACTACAGAAGGGCTTGTCTCCCTAGACCATGCCAATAAACGCAAAGAAAGGAGGATTAAAAAGAACATAACCAAGCATCCTCTTAAGGCCTCTTTACACTTGCTTTCATCATCTTTTAAACCTACTACAATAATCCCACGTCTGCTCACTTAGGCAAACTCTTCATATTGAACTAATTACTCACCTACAAAATAGCCAATAAGTGTGCAGTGAAAGTAAGAGACCTTCTGCATACGCCCAGAGATGTTCCCTGGTCCTGGGGCACCGCAGGAATCACTGTTGGCTTGTTTTTTGTAGTTATCGTAGCGCAGGACGAAGCAGAGCAGAAGCCCTGGCATCACAATATCGCCAATCCCCAGCATGGAGAAGTGGCTGCCTGTGGAACTAAAGAGCAACTGGAATTGGGTTCATGCCCAAAACACAAGAGGACAAGCTCTAGACTCCTCCACTGTGGTTTTGAGCTTCATTTGGCACAGCCCCTCTTTCTACCAGCAGACTTGCACATAGCAGAACCCAATGCTGGCTAATGAAGTTTTCCTCAGTGATTTCTCCACCACCTCACCTTTACACAAACCCATTTGGGCAGGGATGACATTGCTCCAAACCAGTTTCCTTCTCCCAGTAGTGTTTACACTGCTTTTGCCCTTAACTCAATGAAACAGATCCATTGACTCAGTATATCAGTCTTCTCCCTCCTCAGCGCTGTTGAGAGGGACCAGCTGGCCCTTTTTAATCTGACTGTTTGATTACCACTGATAGGCAGTGCACCTTCATCCCCATGCACACAGATCTAAAACAAGGCAGTACACCCATTTTGGACATTCAGACAAAACAGAAAACTACAGTCTTGCCAGATTCCCAGAAAAGAGCCAATTGTGAAAAAGATTTAAGAACTAAAATCGTCCATTATCTTAAATCCAAGATATTTTTCATGAAAATGAAGGCAAATTAAGTTATCACAAAGTTGACAAAGTGAACAATTTTGGTTTATATTACTGCAGACAATCAACTTCTAATCTCTGTAATTTCAGCATCCCAACATCTAAAGAAGCAAGAGAAGAGCAATATGCCAACAAAACCTACTGCCTGACTGCTGCTGCACTGAGCTTATTGCCCCACCAGGCCCTGAGCGTGTCTGCTTACAGATCTGAGCCATCAGGGAACCCCTGGAGCAGGAACATGTGGAATAATCTCCCTCCAGCACTGCACTTGCCTGGTAAGCCACCCTTGCTTAGATCAGTTTCCAACCACTTCCCAATCATCTGCAATTATGCAGTAATCCAGACTATTCTGATGTTAAAATAAACCTCAGATCTTTTGCTTTTAAGTGTGAGGTCACACTAGCGATCATCAGGCTGCAGAACTTAAACAAACGTCAAAAAGTGTATGCTGCTCTGAACAGGGCACCTTTTACCCCAGTCAGGGTCTTTTCTCTATGAATGAGCAAAGTGTCCAGTCCTCGCTGCTCATTTTATTCCTCTTCAGCATGAAGAGGGAGTGACTAAACGGGATCTAAGTTGGTATTTTCCAACAGAATTAGTACTACTAAGTGTATGGAGGGAAAACATTTCTCATGTAATACAGTAAAAGCAGCTTTTACCTTGGGAATACAAGTTTGCCAGGCAGCGACAGGCGGGGAACATCTCTGCCCACATTTGGTCCCAGGTGAAGTTTCCGGGATAACACGTCCAGGGGATTATCAGCTGGTTGTGTGGCCACTTTCACCATAACATTGCTGTTAAAGATGTAGGCAGAAAAAAAGACCTACAGAGCAAGGAAATCAGAAGTTACAAACTGCAATTGCACAGCAACTCAAGCTGCATGTATTTTTGCTTTGCCTATTCAAGAAAAGAAAGGATATTTTCCAAATTTTCCACATACATACGTTGTATATATGAGGATGAAAGGCAAAATGTATTTCAAAAATTCAGATAGAGCTTTTTACGCTATTAATCCTCAAGAATAAATAGAATATACTTTCTGATATCAAGATATTGATTAATATCTTGAGATCCTTTGGCAAAGGATCTGTCTGGACAACAAGCAGATAGTGTGGGATGACAAATGCAGATAAACAGCACCCTGAAAATAGGAGAAAGCTGCAGAACAGAGAAGAGGTGAGCATGGTGCTCACTCATAAATGGAAGGAGGCAGCCCTTGTTTCCAACAGCCCATCCCACTGGAAAACTGCCTGGCTGCCAGAGCTGTCAGTGGGTGCTGCCCTGGATCAGTGCTCAGTGTTATGCAAAGGCAAAACAAACCCCTCTTGCTATTACAAAATACATTCTGTCAGGTTTCTTGTAGAAGTGCACTAGTATTTTATGCCAACCTTTCTGGCTCTAAGTCCATTCACATTCCTGTTCTGCAGATTTCACTGCTAATCAGAAGCTGGCACGTGCACCCTGTGCTGGTGTGGACGTGGCTTTGTGTGTAGGGGAAACGCTTGTTCTCATCTTCAGAGGGCTTTCCAAATTTGAGGTCCAAATTATTTTTTTTAATAATATGCAAAAGTCAAAATATTCTAATCTTATTTCTGCTTTTTTTCAAATAATTAGCAAGGAAATAATTCTGTATCCTGTTGTAGAATTCAGCATCTCAGAATGGAGTGGTGGAGCTGATCTTTTGGCTTTGCCAGATTTCATCAACTTTATACCAGTAGAATTCATGTAAAACTAGTCCAAGGCTGATTACAAATCCAAAGCATAAAAACAGTTTTAGCAAAACCAAACCAAACACTTACCCAAAAGACATCATAAATTAGTAACCCAGAGAGCAGCAAGCAGGAAACCTTCAGGCTCGGTAGCCGAACAAAGGCTATCATTGCAACACACAGGCCCATAGCCAGAGCTACAAAATGCAAGACATCATTAGTTCATTAAAAATAGCAAAACAAACAGAAGAACACCAATCCCAAGTCAGTATCTCCCCCTAGAATCCCAAATAAGCCTCTGTTTGCACCTGTGCAGCTCTGCATGCACTAGATGACTGTCTACCATTTCCAGACAGCGAAATTCTTCTTAACAGGGTTAAGCAAAGTCAAAATACATTCAGTAGCCAACTGCAAACACGTCCCCATGGAAGCAGAAATCCCTCTGCAGGCACAACCGCCTGTTCCACTCAACTTCCACCACCCACCACAAAGAAATGTTTCCCTGTCCTCTGTCCTAGAGACTCCATTTCCCCTGTACAACTCTGACTACCCACTTCAAAACGGAAGCAACAAAATAACTTTGAATTCTCTGTGCCTCAAACACAAACCTCTACTTTTCCTCTATTAGATTTTCTAACAAATGCACAAAAAAAAAAAAAAATCCTTGACTCTTAATTCAGAAAGGGTGTGCTTACGTGACTTGTTAGAACTTGGTCTAACAAAAACCCAGTCAAACCAAACCTCTGCTTGGGCAAGATTGTGCAAGACTGCCTGAATACCATGAAACGTCATCATTTAGATATCCAGGGATTTCCCAATAACCAAAATGTGTGTGAAAGCTTAGGGGAAAAAATATGGGTAAGTTTTTTCCTAATCCCCCCTAAGGGTGAGTTTTCAGCCAGATCAATGAGCTGAACAACATGACGCAGCTCGGATTTTCACTCTGTACCAAGGGGAATTTTGTCAGGGTAGAAAGGTAAGATTTTTAAGCAAAAACCCAGTCTTCACATTTGTATAATTGCCTGCTTCTTTAAGCCCAGCCTCAGCTACTAAGGATACTCAACTGACAAATGAATGTATTTCTACTGGTTACAAGTAACTCCCCAAAGAAATACTTACAATAAAACAAATTTTAAAAAAAACTTAGAAAGCAAATCAGCTTTAATCTGTGATATCAGTCTATTTGCAAGGAATAATGGAGCCCTGTTGGGATCAGATTACAGTCAATCATGCAGACATTTGTCATCAAAATGTCTTTGTCTAACATGACACAGAATTTGTAAGAAGTTACAATCCCATTTTTGCCAACTGGAACTGCAGGGGAAGCCAATTCATTACGCACATGCCCACCAGTGTGACAACTGGACTCAGCCAAAATGGACAAATTAACCTCTGGATTCTCAGGCTGTAATTAGGGGGCTGTGAAGCCACCTTACACTTGCATTTCACCTGAAAGCTGGGGAGATCTTCCATCCAATCACTAGGGAAACACATCCATACACATTCAAGGGATAAACATGCCCTGGGCCTCCTGCCTGCGTGGCTACCTGCAGTGCCCAGGGGCTGCATCCCAGCAACTCTGCCAAGCCCACCTTATCTCTTGAGAACTGGCAACCTTAGCACAACCCGAAGTGTCACAGCAGCCAGTTTGAACAAAGCAATGGGATTACTGACATAAAAATGCACCCTAAGTCACACTGCACAACTGTAACGAGCTACAAAATGTGAGCAAATTATTGAGGTTTAAAGAATTTGACACAGCAAAACAGCAAGAAAAAGAACTGCATTCAGTAATTCAGTATAGCCCTCAGTTACAGACTTCCTCGGCAGAAGAGCAAATACAAGGGAACAGACTGTTTTAAATCACAGAGGTTTCTCTAAAGCCAGTATTAATAATAGCTCAAGCAAGCCTATATTTAGGAGAGGATTTCCAGGTTATAATTAATGAGAAATGGAAATATTGTAACCTGTGTGAGTTTTATCTATTGTTCACACACTCCATTTCTCTCTCACTGAACACAGGCACATGCACAAGGCATCAAACTAAGCAAATACTGGGTAGAAAAGGAGATGGAAAAAGTCTTTCAGAGCTGACAGTGAAATACACATGCTAATAATTACACAGTTTTGCAACTGCTTTAAGAAACACTGGTAAATTTAAAAAGCAAGAGAAGCAAGAATGCCCAAGAGCAAGTAATACGGGCCAAAGTGCAGTCAATGGACTTCTCTAAATGGAAGCCAGCATTCCTTCCACTATGCTCATGCATAGTGTTGACAAACAATGTAAGGCAGATCGTCACTGAAATATACTCCAAATCATTAAAAAAAATAGACAAAGATGAGAGAAAGAGAGGTAGAGCAGCCACACAACCAGCAGCTCTGGTTTGGAAGTGCTGTGCAATGGGTTAACAAGGCTGAATAAGAAAGCACTGGAAGAGTTAACCCTCAATTAACAGAACAAATTAACTCCAGAGTCCCTGCAAACATACTCCTTATGGTATAGGGATATTCTGAGGATTAAGAATATTCTTACATATGTGATTAGACTCTCTGGCAGCTTTCCAGCTCTCCTGCATCCACAGCAGGTAAAAGCTCCAAGATGCTGGTGGTGTGGGGTCTCGTTTACAAAGCACTTTGTAAGCTGGGGAAGCTTCAACTTCCCCCACAGGCCACCAGGTGAAGCTCTGATCTGATCACAGTGTATTTTAAAAGAAGGGAATAAGAACACAGGCCCAATTGCTGCTGCAGTTCCCAGGGTATCCGTGACCATGCCGTTCACTCTGTAGCTACAGATATTCCATACATCTATAGCACTCCTGTTGTACATCTCCAGCTCTGCCCACTACTTAGGAAAGCTTTTATTTTAACCAGGCTTTACCAGAGAACAGTGACCATCCTTGGTGATTCTGTCATCAAACAATCTGCTCTGAGAAATAAGCATTTTTCTGGCATCATCACATGCCAGAATAATCCTCCGGAGCCAACACGGGCTCACTCTACCCTGTAACACGTCCCTGCCTTTAGAAGCACTTCAGCCAAGGGCTGTGCAGGCAGGGGCAGGGTAGGATTTGGGCAGCGAAGGCTGTTCCAGCAGGAACCGCCACACCTCGATTTCGTAAGGCCTGGCAATTACCAAGAAATATTTCCCGTGTTCTCCTCAGCTCTCGAGCAGCAACGCTCTTTCACACTGAGAGAATCAACTGCACAGCCCCGACCGAACACCCAGGACTCTCCATATGCTGCTGCTCAGAAGAACACCCGCCCAGTTCTTCCAACTCCTCCTCCAGCCCCGCCCAGGCAATGAGCACGTTCACAACACCTGGGTCATTCTCTGCAGGCTGGCAAACAAAGGATCCTCCCAGGCCGGGCACAGCCAGCAGCTGCCAGTGCTGCCTTAAGGACAGGAGTGCTCCACTTGGATGCACGAGTGAGCGGTGCTGATGCCCTCACTGCTGCCCACACTGCCCTCCGGACAGGAGTCTCTGGCATCTCCAAGACTCAGCCACAGAGAAGGCAGAGATGATGGGATCCCACATGCAGCAGCACAGTACGAGGACTAAAGCTCCAGTGTGTTTCCCTGACAAAAGCCAATAAAAGCTATTCCCTGTTGAGTGTCACTGGCAAACACTGATTTAACTGGATTTGAACAAATGACAGGAGGATCACCTATATAGTTCAAGCTCCCTTAATATAAACTACATAAAATAATTCAAAGCACAATAGCAGCAACACAGTTCAGTAAATCATAAAAAACCTCCAAGAGAAATAAAAGCCAGACACCACTCTGCACCAGCAGCTCAGAGCTCTGTAGATGAATTACTGCAAAGTCCACCATGTCAGACTGAAGCACTCACAAAAATAACTATTTTTAACTAAATGCTTCTGCTGATATCTCCGTGGAGACAACTCTTCAGATTCTGCCAAAATCCACGCTTGACATTCCTTTGAGCTTTGCAGCTACTCCAGATCAAGTGTCACCCTTCATTTCATGGTAGGCTACTCTGCTTATCACAAAACAGACTTTCGTCTGCAATTTTTCATTTAGTATCTGGTATTTTAAAAGGTATTTCCCGTCCACACAACAGGTGGGACTTTTAAGACAGTTCAAACCATGAATGAAGCATAGGGCCCATATACAAAAGAAAGAATGAAGGTGCCGTGAGAGGTTTCAGTACTAAGGACTTGCTGCTGCTGCCTCATTTAGGAGGAACTGGAAGCTGATGGGATGAATGTTTTCTGTTGTAGCAAACAATTTCAAGGGCAGGTAATGTTGCAGCAATTTTTCCTCAAGCAATCAGGACCTCAGGGTGCCATTACACCATGTCCTAAGCCAGTTTAGCTGCCTGACACTGGTAAGAAGCAGAGGTCCTGCTCCTGGCTACCCCTTCTGCCTTTGCTATTATATCCACTGTCCCCTCAGATCCCATCAAACTGCCACTTCCCTTCTGCCAAATTTAGCACATACCTGACTACACAATAATCCATCTCACTGCAGCAGCAGAAAAATAGGCTGGCAAAACCCAAGTATGCTGCCTTTCTAGTGAGCTGGATCAGTTTACCATGTGATTAAGTGAGTGCCAGAGCTAGCACAAGAGATTTGGAAGGCAGGAGGGAAGGACGAAGGCTCCTTTTCGGAACAGTAAGCTGTGAATTCAGGTCAACCACCGTGAAAAAAACCAAATAAATCACACCCTCAAGCCAGCTGGCTAATTGCCAATTTCGCCCAAGGCCATCTCACCACCCAAGGCAAATATCAAAGACAACCAGATACTGTGAGCTGCCTCACAGCAAATCATTTGAGCATTGGAACCAATAAATAACAAGATGCACAGCAAAAATTAACCAGATTTTTAGGATCAAGCTATGAATCATAAACAACCACTGTCTCCACACATCTTTAACTCAATCTGGCCATTCACCCTACAACACACAGGTGCAGAATATCTTTCATGAGTGTTCTGGCACTTCCCTGGAAGCTTTTACAAACCAGAAAAACAGGTGTCCCAAGCGCTCCCCTGGCATGTTCCTGGCAGTGGCTCTTCAGAGAGTCTGCCACACAGCTCAGCAGCCAAGCCATTAATACTAGCAAATTTCATCCATCATCAACAGGCAACTGATATGTCAGAACAGGCACAAACCAGTAGTAAAACCCCTTAATTCACATACTCACCATCCATTAGGAGCCAGTGGCCAGTTAGGACCCAGATAAGGACAAGCATCACAGACAGAGAAAATGAGAGCAACTCAGCAGCAGTGAAACGCCCACAGCAGCCAAAGGAAATCCTAGAACAACACGCAAACATCAGCTGAAGACTTTCTGTTTCCATTTAAAGAACAGAAAATGGACACTCGGAACAAGGCTCAACTGCTGATGAAAGATGCCAAGAAAAACTGAAGGGAAGTTCCTTTGCCACAAATAGGTACCCAAACAGCAACAAAATAAAAGCTTTCCTCAGACTCAAATACTGTGTAAAGCATGAACTGCAGAGATGGAAAAAACCCTGTAAATCTTGGCACTGCTCTTGAAATTGCCACCATTCCTAGCACCACCCAAGATAGTGCTTTTAGCAACATGAACTCCAATCACAAGGTTAAAAAATAAAATTAGTTTCAAAACATGACATTAACAACTGTAATTTCCATTGGTTAAACTACAGTCTCTGAAAAGAGCCAGCATTAAAATCCAGAGTCCAATGTTAACAAACATTAAAATCCAATGCCAAATCCCAAACTCTAAAATCTCAGCCAAAACAAGCCAAACTTATTAAAAATCACTGTTGGGAAATCTAGTCCCCTGTAATGGTACTGCATTTCCCAGGCTGGCAAGTGCGAGTGACTTGCAGAAATTGTGCTTCCTACTTTCAAAGCGGAAACATGATGTTGGCACAAAAAGTATGCACAAACATCAGCCCTGAGGTTAATGCATATTAAAGAATTCTCATTGAAAGAAAGAACTACAACACACAAAAAGAGGAGCAAAGGTTTGCTCAAGTCCTTACTTGTTTTGAGGTGAGCAAGGCCGTGTTAAGTACTGGCACATCGGGAGCAGAAGGAAAGCAAAAGCTATTGTGGCAAGGACTACAAAAAGAAGAAAAGGTAATATTAGGACATTGAGACCTAATTTCTATGGTACACAAACAGGCTTCTCCAACTTGAAAAAGCTCTTGCAACAATGTCCTATTATCATATGCTCAGTATTATTCCAGCATGAGCAGCTCAAGGCTCTGAGGTTTTCTGCACAACAGTGAGCCTTCAGACTGAAATGGAATGAAAGCTCTCAAAGGAATGCAACGCCCCATCCACAAACCTTAAAAAAAAAGTTTTAAATCTATTCATGATCATGTCAGCAAGAAAAACAGTTTTCACATATTCTGAGTAAAAAAAATAAATCTACTACAAACTGGTTGTGAGATTTTCTTACAATTTTTCAACATAGGACGCAGACTAACTCAGCGTAATAAAGGGGTTTTTTCCACTTTTTAACTCAGTATTTTTTTCCCCCATCTCACTCAAAACTCTTTATTCATTACTAAAACACAGTACAACTTCAAATAATTTACAGCCAGTAGCTGGCAATTTGACTTTTTTAACATATGAAGTGCTTTAAGTTTTTGAAAACAGAATGATAAAAATACATAAATATCCAAACAGACTATTTCCATAGACATTTTCAAGCAGCATACTTATCCCACCCACACATTTGTAAAAACATTTAGTAACTGCTGGTATTTATAATCATTTTTCCTTCCAGTTTTTTTAAAGGACTGTTTAAAAGGCTGGAGCGTGAGGGCATGGAGACACAGACATGTCAGCAGCAGACATCCAAAACTGTGCAGCAAGAACAGACTGCAATGAAAATGGAAGCCACTTGGAACTTTTTGCATGCTGCAATTCAGATCTTTGTGCTGTCCTCTACTTATTCCTTTAAAAATTATTGTTGCTGGTTTTTAAAAGGGATTTTTCTTCTCAAATGAAGATGATGGGAAAGAATCAAACATTCTCTTACAGTTTAAGCCATTCTCTACACAGTTTAAGCCAACTGGAGAAAAATTTGTTTGGTCAAACCACATCTTTCCCTTCTGGTGGGAGGAAGATTTGAAACAAAACAAAACCAAAAAGGAGAACTCAAATAATCTAAAAAGAAAATTTAAGAAGTGTCTGCATACAAATAGCACCATGAAAACTCACAGTTCTGTCACTATTTCAGAGGGGGGAAGAAAATGAGAACAGGTAGGGAAAGAATGAACAGTGTGGCAACTCTGCACAAACTGAACTAAGAACCTCTTCGGAGGTGCTTGGCAAAGAACACTGCCCAGAAACCCTGTGCCCCTGCTGCCCTAAGTACTGCCTACCCTCCCTGCTCCCTACCCTGCCTCCACCACCACAGGCTCAACCCTCTTTGTCCTTGAAATCTCTCCTCCCTCTTCCTCCCCCTCCAGCTCTGCCTAGCAGGGAACCCTGCACCTCCTGCCCTGGTGTCCCCATGCTGGGCTTCCGAGTGTGAGAGTTAAACCGCAACGACAGCAATGCAGAGAGCCTGCAAGGACCCGCTCCCAGCGTCGCTCCTGACTGTTCAGGCTTCCAGTCCCAAGCCTCCCGTCCCCTCCAGCCTCAATCCCGATGATTCAGTCGGGAATCCCTTGGCTTAACTCCTGGCTGCAGGCAATGCCAGCTCTGGGGCTGTGCCCTCCACCGAGCAGTGGGTCCTGGCCTTGGCTGCTTGCTGCACCTACCCTTGCTCCTGACTCTTCCCTGAAAGGCAAATCTCTGCGAGAGGAAGATTTAAGAGGGGTTTAAGAAACCAGATATCAGCTGTAATTTAGCAGTCCCCCACATCAGCCCCTACTAACTACAGAGGATGTAAAATAGCATGACCTGAGCTTCAAGGTCAGAGGGACCAAGTTCCACAGCCCCAGGCTCCCAACTCCAGCAGCGTCCCCATCCTGCTGTACAGCCTCTGAGGAAGCTTTACATTTCAGAGGTTCTGGGCTTGATGACGCCCTCTGATGCAAGCCCAAGGAAAGGCACAAACATACCAAAAAAACAGGTTCAAGAATAAAGATACCAAGAGCACTGACCCCCAATCCCCTGAAACCTGCAACAAGCCCTAAGGGACACGGGATTCTCTAGTTACACACAGAATTGTTAAAAATAAGTTACAAATCCCAAGGTCATTTAAAAAATAAATGGACCAATAACCCTGACAAATTAAAATTCCTCTTTTGTCATACATCTTTCCTTGTAATAGCTTATATATTTGTGTGTGTATGTTCCCCTGATATCTAGCATACAGTAGAATCTATCTGAAATATTTTTTAATAGGAAAGAAAGTATGTGTCATAGGTCAAAGTTATAAAAGCAGAATTCAACAGACCTCTACAGGAGGTAGAATTAGACACGAGTCTCAGTACTAGAGATTTAGATTTCACCCATCAACATCAGCCCTGTTTAAGAGGCTGGAGAGGATGCACAGCTCAGGACTTAAACCATGAGGGAAAAGCCTGCAATGAAGTAGGAGAGGATGAGAGGCATTTAGGAGTTTAAAAATCTTCACAGACTCAGTATGTGGACTGAGTACAATTTTTAGAAGCTGCTGTGTATCTGGAGCAGTAGGAAGAACCTTGCTACTCTCAATAGCAGCTGATCTCTTGAAGAATTGCAAAAAGATCAAAAGGCAAAAATTTTCAAAAAAGCAAAGCCTTGGTATTTATTTAAAAGACAAAATGTAAATGCTAAACAGGATTGGAGGATTTGCAATTTATTTGCAGGTAAGTTTCAATTTTGTTCTAAATTCAAGCAGTGCAAAAGACTAATATTCAAATGCTAGTGAGACCAGAAACAGAAAAACTGCATGAAAGCAAAACCAGAATTAAACTAGGAAAGAAGTCTCTGGACAGGATCTCCAAAGTTATTTCCCATGAAGTACGTGAATTATGAAATACCATGTACAGTTCTGAGCACTGATTTATAAACAAGTGAACTTCACGCAAAATAATACATCTGGGCATGTTTAGACCTCTGGCAATTTATAGTTCAGTAGGTTTAGCACATCTCTAAGTGGAAAATACTTCTCAAATAATACTTGTCACTTTATTTATAGCTACAGAGACATGAAAATACAACTGTGAAACCTGATGATTCTTTTTTTTAATGTACTGTGACATGTATTATAATTCTTACCAACAATATTTAATTATATCAATACTTTCTGTTCTGTTCCAAGTCTTATAAAGAGAAGAAAACTTAGTCACCTGCTGTGCATATTGTAAAGACAACTTGAACTGAGTCGAAGAAGAAGAACATAACTAGGAGAGACACGGACGCTCCGATGGGCAGGAACAACGCCTGGGTGGAATCGATGGTTTGAATACCTGCAGGAGAAAGGGGGACACTGAACTCGTGTTTGGTACCACACACGGACAACTGGCCCTCGCCAGCACAGGGGAGGGTTCTGACAGCACATTCCCTTTCAGTGCTGGTGCACCAGGCATTGACTTGGTGCTCTCAGAGCCCAGCACAGCTGCCTGTGCAGAAACACTCCAGCTATGTGTGCACTGCAACAGCCCCGCTCTGCAGAACCCAGGAACTGAAAGTTCAGTTTTATCTTGTGCCACAGATACAATGAATAACAAGTTATGAAAATTAACATTATTTAGGGATTAGAGTCACTTTACACCGAGACACTCTGTTCTGTGTTGAACATAGAGCCTATGTAAGGTTTACTTAATCTCTGAACACAAGGTGAAAAGCCTGACCAGTGTTAGGCTGACCCAGCTCAAGCAAAGGGTGCCACAGCTTCAAATTCCACTTGGGTGAAGGCCACCAAGCTCTTAAATTGCATCACAGGTTGCAATCACCAGATAATATCAAACCTAACAAGAAAAAGCAATTTTCAAAAAACACCTAAGTCTTTTACCTGTTTATGAAACCACCAGATCAGTGCAGTGCACTGTAATTGCCTTTTTGCTAAAAAGCAACATGAATTCAGGCTCACATTTTAAAGCTGGCAGTAATTTTAAACAGGGCAGAGATACTGAATTATTTTATTCTCAGTATTTCCCCCACCTCACCCATGCAGTGTGACTACCAGGGATGTTAATCATGGGACAGGACAACTTTTACTGTATTTCTGAGTTTTCAGAATTACCAGCAAAATTAAGAAGCCCACCTAACCCCACAAATTCCAACACTTAACCAGTCTCTGTAGCTATACTTACATTTGATCCCTGGTAGGGGGGAAAAGCCGTAAGTAGCAACCCAATTAAAAATACAAGACATACTTCTACTTGTAGAGCACTAAAGTAATATCAGGTAACATCTGAAGTAGTCACTTGCTAAGTGACCAATGGAAAACAATATGACTCAGACCTAGAAGAGATGTAAAACCGACATCAACTGTGTTATCCCAAAATAATTAAACGCTGCTGTATGAAGGGGGTTTTACCAATCCCAGGATTTGAAGGAAAAGCCTTTAGGTTGTGAGACATACCCAGACAAGTAAATATACACACAGATTGTGTGTCTGTGTGTATTTCTGTGTAAGAATGTGTCTTATTTTTTCCTGTCAAGAGTGGCAAGTCATATAAATAACAGATTACCTGTACAACTCAGTTACCAGTGTATCTGATTATGTTGAAAAACCTCAAACATACATGAAATACACTCACTACAACTTAGTATCTGCCATAAATATTCAACTCTTTTCATAAAAGAAAAGCTGAACAAAAGGCATGGAATTCATTACACTTGCACATGGTCATGTCATTTATTAGTTCACGTCATGATCTATTATTCTTAAACATAAGTAGCACAATAAATTTTAAAAAGCAGAAGAACTCAGTCACTTGGGATTTCTACATTGCTGAGGTCTGGTACATTAAGGTAAAGTGCAATGTACAGTCCAGTGATGACAGTGTGAAGACACAAAAATTCTGTGACTTAGATCTGGTTCCTCCTGTACTGAGAAAGCACATTTATTCACATTGCCTTCAACTTCCCAAGAGAAAAACCGAACAAAACAAAAACCCAGAAATGACACACTACACACCACCTTGGCATCTGGGAATTAGTGCCTGCAGCATTAAATGTCAGAGTTCATTTCATTTCTGATCATTTTGACAGCTAATCCCCTTAATGTGCTTATTCCCCAGCCCCAGACTGTCTTCTCTTCCTTCCCAGATGCCAAAAGCCTCAATTGTTCATTGCTGTATTACCAAGCACAGCAACCTCTTTGCTCTGTGCTGCCAACAGAAGCAGTGCTCTGACAACTATTTAAATTCCAAGTGTCTACATTAGAAAAGACAAAACCAGCAAAAGACACATACAACATATGTTATAATTTTAAAGATACATTTCTTCCTTTAAACAAAACAAGCCTAGCATTCAGGGTTTCATGCACAAGGCTTCTCACTTCTGCCTTTTATACGCTGGGAAACTATTTCATTCTAGAGCCTATTCTCAAAATATGGCTATATAAATTGCTCCAAGTTAAACACAAGTATGAATTTACAACACACTGTGCACACTGCGTTCCACTCTAACTGTTCGGTTCCATATTTTTACCTGCAAAACTGTGCATGTCAGATGGCCAAGCTGCCTGGAATCTATTTATAGATTACAGAAGGGACAGTCACCATGCAGGAGCTGACATGTTAATCCCATTCTGAATAGACAGTGTGCAGACACATATTTTGTTATCCATTATAAATGAGTTGCCCAGAGCCATGTGAATTCTCTACTTCAGTTTCTCTACTGATAAGGCTGAATCCTCCATAGGGACTTGTCAGTGCACCCCGCGATCTCTCCCCGCTTACAGACTGGCCAACACGCCATAGCAATGAGCTCCAGACACAAAGGAATTACATTCCCTTCTCCTAACTGTGGGGTGGCTTTTTTAAAAGTAAAGCTGTTCCCATTTCCAGTAAAACCTGACAAGTTGTGCCACATGCAATTTTTATGCATTATGGAAATGTTATGTTGATGTTTTAAATTCAGCTTCCATGGATGTGAGCCAGACGTGGACAGCAGTGTCAGAGCACAGCGAGGTGGGGAGTGCCCAGACACAGCCTGGGATCAGGTGAATCTGCAATGCAGCAGCTCAAACACACGCACAGGTGAAGCAGCACTGAAGTGAAGCAAGGAAGGTAAGGAGTAAAGCTGACCCTTACTGTTATTGGTGCTGTTGCCATTAAAAGACCCAGCAGCGCTGCTGTTATCTTTCTCTTTGTCTTGATTCTCAAAGTCCATGTTCAGAGACCTGCAGGGAACAAAGCACATGTGACAGATGAGTTCCAAACTCCTGTTTAGGCTCCTCAGCTGCAGTCTCATTCCCACTGCTACAGCACCCCTCCCCCCCCGCCGGAAAAGCCCTGTAATGCCGGTTATTAGAAACAATACCATACACAGTGGGAAATTAAAATAACTGAAGTGCGTAGTTCCAGGTGAGGCCCCACATCCCAGATTCTGACAGCGAGACCAGTCACCACAGTGTCTGCACTGGGGGAGTGTTAAATATCTGTGCTGCTGTTTGTTGTTACCTGATTTCTGGGAAGTGTAGAACATGATGGAAGCACAATAAACATTTCAATTCTCTTGTGAATTTGAACTCTTTCCAAGTTCTCATTTTGTTCCTTTTCATTCAAATTTGACTAAGGTTTCATTTTTAGGACAATATTATTTCTTTCCTCGAAATGTTGTTATGAATGACCCAAACTAGCTTTTAAGTGTCTGCTTAATGTAAGGTCATACTTCACTGAAGAAATTTCAGCAAAGCCTAGAAAATAACCAGATATATATTTTACATGCATACAGAACAGATGACTAGAGGAAGCTCTGAATAAATAGTACAAACTGATACACTTTAATTAATCCATAGGAGCTGACAACACTCCTGAGTACCCAGCTCAGCTGTTATTGATTCATCTTTTCATTTTGATAAACACACTTTTTAAAAGTTTCAATTTAGCACAGTATTCTACCCCTTTTGCCAAAGTCCTTCACTTTGATGCAACTTCCAAATTATATTCTAACACATTTGGCATAACTTTCTGTAAAAAGGGAATTTCACTTAAGGTCTGTTTTGACCAGCAATAATTTCTACTGTTAAATTCAACGTGCTTTTTAACAAAAATACCAGCAATCAAGTTTACCATGCCAGTTTCTCATTTGGATGCATGTATGGTATCCATGATTTAGCTGCATATTGATTTATTCAAATGAGCTGTAGAGAACCACCAGAAGCACTGTGCAGCTCTCACTGTACAGCTCCTGTCTTAAGCTTACAGCAGCATCCAAGTATTTCAATAAAACTTCCAGGTCAACAGGCATTAAACTTCTTTTCAAGTTTAGCTTAACTGTGCTATGCGAAGTAAACAAATTCTATTCATTTATCGGACCAGTAATAAATACACCACAGTCTTCTAAACAATTCTAGAGGTGTCACAGTTATTTCATTGCAGTGCATTGATCATCTATTGCAATGCACAGGTGAGAGAGCCTGTGCTGCAGTTCCAGAACCTGGAATTAGGCACAATCAAATCTATAAAATCAAGACATGTGGTGTATTAAAGACAGAGCGGTTGAGCAGTTTCACTCCATAAAACAAAAACAAGAAAAAGGCTCTTCCAGCACAGAACTAGTTTGTTTCCTTTGCTTCTATTAAGCAAGTGCTCCCCAGCAGCGTTATGAGATTAAAGCAGCTCTTGGTCTCAGGCAAAACAGGAGGAAGCTTCCACATCAGACACACAGTACTTGTACACAGATCATGGATCATCAGCTAAAGAGTTATCGAAAATACAAAGAGGCAATGGAGGAACACTAAAATTCTAACAAATTAATCTGTTGTTCTTAGTTTGTTCTTCTAAAGATCTCTTTGCTCTGCCCTTTGTTTGGAGTGCCTCCATCCTTCACTCACACTCCCTTTTTACCCATTATGCATTGTAGCTTTATAATTTTCCCCTCAAGCTATAAAAATCTGGGAGGAGGCTGACAGCCCTCCAGGACTTGGTCCAAGATTCAGGCAAACAAGGTATTTCTTTTCTCAGTGCAGCGTTTTGTTCCCCTCTGAATTAGCACAGTTTAGCAAGAACCTCACACCATCATTCTCCCAGTGGCATTGGGCAACTCATAACTTAAGAGATTGCTATCAGCAGAGAAAACTAGAAATAAAACCTATTAGATCTCATAAACAACTTCAGCCCCCTCTCTTTTCATTGCAATAGTGTCAGCAATTATTATTACCTATAAATATCCCTGCCTCCAAAGTAAGCATAAATTAGGAAATTACTTTCACTTAACAACACAGCTGCTCTTCCAAGCCAACCTCTGAATACTCTCCAACTATTTTATGTTTTGGTTCTTCCCTCTGCTACAAATTGTCACTAACATAACTTAAAAAAATTGAGTGATCACCAAAACACCTTCCAAAAAAGTTAAAAATCATACTGTAAAACAAGATAAACTCAAAACTACTGGGCTGTGGAGAAATGGCAAGCTGGGAAACATTCACTGTTCTGTTCAAGTTTCTCCTGGGCTCCCAAAGGGAATGCTGAGCCAGCACCTCCCCTGGGGCACTGAACTGCTCCATTGTTTCTTCTGTGGTCCTCAGAGCCCCAGCTGGTTGGATTTCCAGCGCAGGGTTTCAAAGCAAGCGAGTCACCCTCCCGCAGGGAGCCACTCCAGAGGGGAATGAGTAAGTTGCTGGTACGGCCCTATCTGCAAAGTTCAGATTCAACTATGGATCACTTCCACTGCAGAAATGCCTCAGGGAAACCCTGTAGGAGATGTTCTTATCAAACAATGGAGAAAATAGGAACACAAGGATCTATCTATAGAGGCACCTGCAGATGCAATTTATTGAGATTGAGAAGTTCCTTCTTGTTCTACTAGTGAGGACAGTCACCCATTTGAGAGCTCTGGGAGCATGGGAATGGCCAACCCTTACACATCATGTTCACATGAACACTCTGGGTTCACCATGTAAGCTAATTTCTATTTACACCCACACTTTGGATACCCAAAGCCTAGAGACAGAAGGCCCCAGTGTCATCCCACACTTCTTGGTTTGGCTCAAAAGCAGGTATTTCAACAGGTAGATTCTGGGTTAAATCTGGCTTTACATAAGCTGAGAGCCCATGTCTGGGGAGGTGATAGGATAGAAAAAGATTTAGCTGTTACCTGCAAAGTAACCCCAACATTTAAGTCACACAGAAGCATTTGGACAAGAATAGGTGGCTATCTTGCCCTCAGAAACAACCTGTTTCAAGCTGAGCTCACCTCTTTAAAAATCCACAACTAACACATCTACTTGCATGCTCCTGTTTACAGCTTGTAATAGTTTAAAGGATTAGACTTGCTCCTTTGGCAGCCAATAATAAAAGTATGTCAAGTTCAAGGACTGAGAGCAGTCAGAATGCACATGAGAGAGACGTTCAGAAGGCCTGGAAGCTAAAATTCCTGACCCAGCACAAATGTAGGCAGGAAATACTCGTTCATGCACAGTAAGAGAAGGGGAACTCAACGCTATCACTGCACTTCGTTCTGGTTCTGGGCTTTACCCATGATTTATTAGACGTCCTTCTGAGTATACTGAAGGTTTGGGATTTTTTTATTTGTTTTGGACAAATGCTACTTCTATTAATAAGGACAGTGGACCAAGGCCTTCCTTTGTTCCCCTGAAGCCTCCTGCCTTAATTAGATCCACCACACACGTGGATTTTATCCTAATGACTCACCCACCCAATTCTTTCTGATCCTATTACGGAACTTCTGTTTCAGCCACTTGCCAGGAATACTACAATAACTCTACCTGCTTCTTTTCAGAAGTTGAAAATCAGAAACCAAACCCACTTTCTGCAACACAAAAGTTAACTAACGAGTGCTATTTTCTTTTTGTCATACAACAGCTCTGCAGGAGACAAGCACTCAAATCCAGATGAACACTCCACTGCTGACAGATGAGAATGAGCACCCTAGCTCTAACTTTCATCTTTCTAGCACATCAGTTTTCTAAGAAAATTCATCTGCTTTGCCACAAGTTTTCATTTTACTACTTCAAGGATTTCCAGATGAATATCATTTTGTAACTTACTACCACACTTGAATTTCTTGAATACCTTAATTGTATCTCAGACTCCTTTGTTAACACCACTGTACAATTTTCTGTAAAAAACTGCTTTTGACCTTGTTCGCTGATCAAAGAGAATCAGAGTTTGTCCAAGTCCCCAACATAACTGTGGGTTTTACCTCAGACACCTGCTAAAGAAACCACATATGAGAGATTAATTAGGAAAGTAATTTTAAAACTCTGGGACCCTATTTCGGTCTGTAACTCACACCATGGGGTCTTCAGGATACATGCAAAGGAAAAAGACTGAAACAGGACATCTCCTCAATGGATTTGTATCCATCACCATCCCACTATTTCATCCAGCAAGTCAGATTGCTCTGGAGTTCACAGTCCTTGCTAGGTGAGGAGTTTCAAATGTAAAGTATAGGACAAAATGCTAAGAGCATGTGTAGGTACCAACAGGAATAGGATGGCAAACAGCAGGGGAAAATTGTTAAGGGCAAGGAGCTCCAACAAAGAGAAGCAATTTAAGTTCATACACTCTTGCTGTTTTATATTGCACTACATTTTCATAACTGAATTTTAATAAATGCTATGGCTTCTTGCAGCCAGATGCATAGTTCCTTTTTACACAATTGCAAAACTCAAATTCAATTAGTCCCTCAACTATATGCTAATCCAACTCAAAACTTGAAGAAAAAACTAAACAAATACAACCTTTGATTACTTTTTTATTCTGGTCATCTCTAGATTTTGTTTTCCTAAAGCCTTCTATTTTAATTCCACCAGCAGTGCTGTTACCTAACACTTGCTAACAACAACAGACAGCTCTTGCAAAAAAATTGGCTCTTTCATTATATGACTTTATTAACTTATGATAGTGATATAAAACCTCTTATCCTAAAACAGCTGTAACTTACATCATATGTATGAGCACAACTATCATCTATTTCAGGAACACCCATAGCAGTTCAGAGACTCTGTAGTGAGTATAAGGCCTTTTATCAGAGTTGTGAAATGAAGCGATGTTCTTCAAGAAGCAGAAAGAAAAGCATGCTGTAGTTAAGTTTAAAAAAATAATACTTTCCTATTGTGATTGTATTGTTTTAACATGTCAGCATGAGCCTCATTCCTTAGGTACCACCACAGTAAAACAAACTGTATAATACAGCATGCAAGTCTAAAGGGATAACTGTGTTTTCTCTAAACTATACTCAGGTCTCCTAAAATGAGGCAAATTTGATTTTTGAAGACTAAAACTCATCCTGCAGCAGTTCTCAGATGCTTTGCTGGAATTCAACACTGACTGTTTCCCACTTCCCTATTAAGACACTTGAGCAAACAGCAGTGGGACCCGGGGATCGCTGTTTTCCAGGACTGGTCTGAAATCACAGGAGCACATTCTCAATCAACCACCGCTGGATAACGTATAGAAAATTCTGCTATCGAGAACATTACCTTCTATCTGTCTCAACAATCCTTTTATACCCTCTAAAATATGACTTTACAGAGCTGTCCTCAAGGACTGACTTTCAGTTATCTTATACGTGCTTGTACCATGCCATACAATTACATCTTTCAGAAACCCCAGCTTGCTATTATTTCTTCCTTTTCCATTTCCTTCTCAGAAGCAAATAAGTTTTTTTATGTTGGCTATGTCTGACAAAGATACAACGAAACAAAAAGGCATAAACTGTATTCAGTCACTTGCAATATTTTTACTTGAAAAAGAAAAACTCTGCAGAGCCTTAAAAAAAAATCTTACCTGAAACTGCCGTAGACTATGAGGAGAATAGAAATCAGGAAGGTAGACACTTGACTGGAATCCACAAGGGAATACGCCCTGGAATTAGCAAAAAAGAAGGCAAGTTTGTCATTGTGAGTGTCCATTTCTCCAGTGTGGTTTGCTATTTCTTTTTCTTATTATAATACAAATAGAGAACTGGATGACAAATCATGGCAGTTCTCTCTGAAGTTCTTGTCTCATCTAGAACATAAAACCTGGAGCCCATGAATTAACTTATTATATTCAAGGCTGCAGCATGAAAAACCTGTACAACCACCAAAGGACAATTCAAAAACCTTGTGGTAATTTACTCTGAACTCACCAGATTCAGGGTTTTTTCCCTCAAACTCATTAAAATTGCTTCAATTGCAGCTACTGCAACCCTGCATGTCAATAACAGTAACCTGTTTTCCATAACACCTCTTACGTTTTCAAAGTGGCAATATGGCAGTTAAGGCTCACTTAGTTGGGGGGAAAAAACCCAAACAAACAAAAGAAACCCCCCAAAAACCAAAGCCCAAACTTCATAACAAGCTGCAATACGCATTTATTAAACCACACACAATCACTTCCCTATTCCATCTTGCAGATCATTCATATAATATGGGATTACTGATAAACATTTCAGCAGAAGGCTTAAACCCAGCTTTATCTCAATTGATTTCCTAATATAACACACTGTGTTTAAAGCATGGAAATATGAACATTAATACAGCACAGGCCACCATGCTTGTGGGGGCACAGTGGGCAAGGAGAGCCTCTGGGAGTCACTCTACAACTCCCAATAGGTTTTCCATACCTTGTGCTAAAGTAATGGAAAAGAACAAGAACTCAACGTTAAAAGACATAACTGAATATTTCTGAAACCAACCAAAAAGCCTAATTTCAGCAAGGCTATGGATATGGAACAAAGATAATTGAATTACACGATTGTTCCAAATTAAGTATCACTGAGCAAATAAAAACTGAAGATACGAGACAGTTAAAGACACACTCATCCCATTCCCAATTCAAAAGCAATTTAGAGATAATTACCAAACCACTAGACACACAATTTAAAATACTTTCTTTTAATATATAAACACAAATGTGAATCTTCTACTACAGAAATTCAATATTAAACATCAATAACGAACACAATGCCTCTTTAAAATGAAATTATATACTTATGCAGTAAGCTTTTAAGAAATTAGAAACTACTTTGGTTAATTACCATTAATAACTTCAACATATCCCCACACTAGAAGTGAAAAACAGGTATCTTACTTGCTCATAATGTTGGCCAACACGTAAAGACAATCTTAAGCTCTATGGATCTAATTTTTTTGTATGTATGACCTTTAGTTACCAGGCTGTGGAATGGAGGTCTAAAAGGCATCCACGAAGAACAATATAGTGAATTGCAAATACATACAACATAATAACTCAGCACTTACAACCAGTGTCTGTATACATGTTCAGGTTATACACAATATAGTTCACAGCAGATTATTTTCATGCAATGGTTACAACTAAACTCGCACCAAAGGCAACAGCCTGAGGACAATCACACTGGATTTATGTCCTGTTTCTGATTTCAGAGTGAAGCATTCCCTCATCCAGCCTTGTGCAAAGGGAAAGGAAAGCTTTGTATTCTGTTCGGATTTGAGAATAAATAGTGGAACTCATCTATTAAAAAAATATTCAGAAACTCCACATTTATGAGAAAAACAAAATTAATGGAATTAAACATGTCCAAGGTTATGCACTGAATTTTATTAACTTATGTTCATAAAATTTTATCTTCACAAATTGGCAAATACTTTTGAGATGAACAATGTTTTCTATATAATTCCTCATTCGGTGACAACACTGGAGGCTATGATGATTAAAATGCCATTTTGTCATAATTACTAAACATTAGTCAAAACAACACTGTAAATGTTAAAAAGATTCATAAAACGGATAAAATAGAGATGATACATGGACCACGGATCAGCCCTGTGCATAATCCATTAAGTTTTGTATTAAAAACCGAGGGCCCTCTGGTCTGATGAAAGAAACTGAAGAAATGCAAACCTATGTTAAACAATGATCTAACACATCACAGCCCTGCTGACAGGCTGCAGTGGTGCTCAGGACAGCAACTTGCTGATTCTGTGCAAGGCAGAAATGAGAATTAAAGTCCTTCCATCCTGCACAAGAGAAGTGCAACAGTGTAACTGGAAACTTGTCACAGACCAGTGATGTTTCCTGACTTCTCCCCACAGAAATCTTGTAGCAGGACAACCTAAAAGCTCAGTGTTGCTACCATGATTATGGTCTGGGGATATTCAGTGATATTCCAGCAAACAAGGCCAGGAAGATACAGTCACACTTTCCTTCTTCCTGAGGCAGCTGAAAAAAGAACGAGGCAAAACACAGAGTGTGACAGGCTGAATCAAGCGAGCACCTCGCCCATGTCCAGATTCCATCCAAAGTTTCCAACACAAGTAACCCACAAGCACACTTGAAGAATAATTTTACAATGCCGAAGTGAATCTCATTGTAATAAAACCTTGCATCTTTTAAACATTTAATTTCCCTACATTATTTACGGTATTGCACAAGACCTGAAAGCAGAACTGCTTCCTAAAATCCTAACCACTGACTGTATGGACAGTTCATTAAGAGACTAAAAATCCTTGATCACAAATAAATACATCCTAACACATGAATCTAGGTTAGAGGTAATAAGCAAATCACTGTCACATGAAAGAATCAAAAAGTAAGATTACTTCCAAGTTTTTAATATTATTCAAAATGACAGTGACTTGCAAACCAATTTGTAATTTTAACTGAAATTTAAATAACCTTCTACATGTCCAACAGATTCCACATGCATGTAACTGGATTGTCCTATAGGCATATTTCAAGTATGCAAATTCATATACTCTCACAGCCAAACAGCATCAGTGCCATCTTCTTCTCAAATGGCACCAGCCAAAACCAAAACCCACACCAATGACAGTTTTCAGAAGTTGCAGTCACATTTAACCAGCTTTCCACTGCACATATAAAAATGAAACCAGCTTCCTTCTAACAAGGTATTTCTGTAAAACTGTTCAATCTTGGAACAAGTAATGGAAACTAATGCACAGAAAATGCCTATAACAAGCCTGTACACAGTTGTCCTTTGACTTAAATACTGATTTTAGATACAATTCTTAGTACTTACAACACGACACTCTACAAAGAAAATATTATTCTTCATCCTCAATCTGAAAATTAATACTGGATAAGGCCATGCTAAAGGCTCCTTTGAAGACTGACTTCAGTGCAGTTCACCTGCCTGTTATGTTTCGAGAACAACTCCCAACCCATTTCCAAACTCTAGTATATGTGCAGAACACTGCTCAAAATACAAAGACAATATTGTTTTTCCAAAGGAAGTACATTTTTTAGGATTCTTGCACTACCACACCTGAAATTCAACATCCATGTAAGGAAGCTGGTTTAAGAATTATTATTAAACAGATTCTTACTTAGTTAAGTAACAAATAACTAATTATTACACCCTAGCATTTAATAAAACCAAGCATACTGGTGCCTTAAGACCATTTTCTCAGCCAGCTACTGAGAGGTGACTTCCCAGTCACTTCCTCTACAACGTGAGATCTCACTCTGAACCTGCACCTTTACATGGCTGAGATCAATTTTCATAAATTCTCAGTTATTAAGCATCTATTTCTGGCAGCTTTATGGGCAAGTGCTCACAACACAGAGCCTGCTAAGGCATGCCAAGACAGAGACACAGTAAGCACTGTTCCATAACATATTCTGTGTGTCCGCCCTACAGCCTCACAGAGAAAGCATTGTCCAGACAACAATCCCAGCAGTGAGCTCTCCAGCCTGGCACAGACTGCTCCATAGACCTTTACCTACAGAACAATTCCAGGGATGCCCAGACATCGTGACACACCACCACTTCCAAACAGTAACCATGCAAAATACACCACACCACTGAGAGCTGGCGTTCCAAGCAGCACTCTCTCCTCTTCTGGGAAAAAATGAATAACTTCTGTATTCCCGAGGGAACAGAGACCCACTTCATTCCCAGCTAGGAAAGATGGTAACCAGCTAACGAAAGTTGCCACAACAACAGTAATAGCACTACAATGGAGACACTTGCAAGCTCTTTTCTCTGAATCAGCAGCTGCACGTCAAGCTCTTTTCCCCTGTCCCTCCAGGTCCAAGCTCACCTGTCTTTGTGAACATTCACCCTACAAGGTCTCTGCCACCTGCCTACTGTTTTCCTATTATGGACTTTTTGGGTTTTTTTTCCTTTTGCATTTTCACTCAAGAAAATCACTCAGTCAATATAAGGACTGGTTTTCATGTTTCAGCTCTTCCTATCACCAAAAGATAAGCAGTTTCTGGATAACAGTCCTTCCAAACCTGCAGAAGAGACTCTTAGGCAGTCTGGTGATTCTTTTTGGCCTCTGTGTTGACCAATAAGAATCTGCAACTCGCTTTTGTTCAATAAAGACCCAAACTAGGAACCAAACTGTCGCCAGATGACAGTGCAGAGCATTACCCTCAACACAACCTACCTGTCATGGGCAATCTGAAATGACCACAGGCCAACACACCCATTACAAAAGCAACTTCTCACCTTTTCCAATCACCTGTTCTTCTTCATCCCATCTCTGCATAACCATCTATAAAAACACACAGAAAACCTGACTGGGGAACCTTGCCTGCCTGAATAATAATGAAGAACGAGTGGGAAAGTTTCTCAAGTGATCCAGACTGCTGATCTGGCCCATATCTGGACATAAAATCAAAGAGACAAGACTTTTCAGTGGCAGCATTAGCTTAAATACCTCAAAATTATTGCTCAAGATAATCAGGGAAGTTTTATGCACTTGGAATAAAAACCTCTTTCTGTTTGCACAAGATGCCTATTAAATGTATGATCATAAAAACTCAGCCCATCAACGTTTCAGTAGGAAATATCACTCTCTATTTCCAGGTACAAGAAAAATTATTGTGAAGAATTCTGCCAAGGGGGGAATGAGAAGCCTGTGCCCTGAAGTTTCCATAGCAATGCACGCTAAAGGCCTTGGACATGAATCACTCTCATACAAAAGCTGCTGTAACAGCAGCAAGACAAACTTTCCCTGCATATTTACTGTACTTATACAAGAATGCAAACAACAGAGCAACAAATAAATCACATTGACTTGAAAAGTGCAGCAGATGAACTAAGTTCACTACAACTCACATGAAGAGAGATTGCATTTCATCATGTATGTTTCTTTATCAGTGATCAAAACATACAAGAGTTCACAAGATTAAGGAATACAAGACTATAAAAGGATAGTGAGCATAGTAGATAGGCTAGAGTACAGATGGATTAAAATAGAAGAGCTTTTGCTGTGTTTAATGGGACCAAATCTACAACTTGCAGATATTACAGAACTTGCAGACAAATTCACACTGGGAATGTAAAGAGATCATTTAATTCACTGATCTTACTCTGGGGAAAGACAATCAGTCATGACATATGTTTACCTTATCTGTTGGTTAAAATACTAACTGGTGAAATTAGGGGACCTTCTTGACATGTAATATAAGTCTTTCTGACTACAATTTTAGTCCACAATTTTTCTCCTATAGAAAAAGTCCTTTTCAAAACTCATGGGGAGCTTTTCATACTGGCCACATCTAGGGTAAAATGGATCCATACATGAATCCACTTGCATACTTCAGTTTCTGAAAGATGTAGCTGCTTGACAAGTGACCACACAAAACTTCAAATACTCTTCAGCCTACATTAAAAGCCATGACTGTTTACCCAATCAATATGGTATTCTTCACCTGCATTTCAAATACCACCCTTATAATCAAATGTCCACTGTCTCCTCACAAGGTAAGTGACAATAATCCATGCCCAGCAAAACACGCACCTCAATTCTCTTTGAAAGAAAACTCCTCATAGGGAGGTACCAGCATTGGAAGAGTGACGATAGAGCATCTCCCTCTCTGCTCTACTAACCATTCATTTTCAGAACTTGCTGAGGGCACACATTCAGTGTGAGAGTCCCATCTCAGCTGACGGTCAACCCTTTCAAAAGGAAACAGAAAAAAACCCCAACAAAACACAAAAAAACCACCAAACCAAATCCGAACAATCAACTTCTGCTAGAAATCTGGTGTTCAGTGTCAAAATCAAGGACGGAGAAAGTTTCCACTCCCCTCCCTCCAAGGGTTTCATGTACTTCAAAGCTTTTTTAGTGTGTTTATTCTGTCAGTGATTGTCTTAGCAACAGAAAAAGAGAAAGTAAGAAATCATAGTTGGTAAACTCAAACCCAGTTGAAGAGTATTTTTGCACTTCCCCTGCCCCACCAGGTTTTTGGAGCTATCAACGCCATGTAGAAAACAACATTCACCTTTACACTGCTGCACTGACCTCAAACCTGTGGTTTCTTTGGATCATGCGAGAATGTGCCACTCATGAGGAAAACATTTTCCTGAATCTACCTGCTTTGTAAGCTTTTAAAACATTCTAGTATTTTATTCCTTAAAAAGAGTGTGAGGTAACTCAGTGGTCAGGGCAATTTATTGCTAAGAGCAATTCATTTCTGATGCTGCAGTACCTGGCATTTGTGAGCTACCACTGTAAAATTTTTTAAGATGCGCAAATCAAACTCAAGGACTCCAGAGCACAGGCCTAGGGCACGTGAAAGAAGAGCACTGCCATGGACGTGAAGATCAATTACAGCTAATTGCACAAATACTCATTTTGGCTGGGGGGTGGACTCACTCCATAGGTAAAACCAATACTACTTTACTACTTTTTTCCTTTACTGGATTCCAGGTCAAGGGTATGACTAAAAAGCCTCTTTCAACTGCCTTACGTGTGTAAGATATATACATATTTAAGAGCCCCCATTAGGCTTGCTGCCAAACCAAAGTTAAATCTGAGTGTAACAGTTAAACGTATAATTTTAAGCGTGAAGTCGTGGTACCCACAGCTGTAAACAGATCTCAACACTATTCCATTCTTTAGTGTGATTCATAGGAAAAGCAAGCAAATTGCTATGGCTTTGCTTACGTTAAAGGAATAGCTTGTTTTCTAAAGTAAGTTTACAATTTCATCTCGCTGTCACGTGCAGATAAGGTCTGCTAAGTATGAGTAATTCATGAAAATACAGGTTATGTCAGAAAATAAACTTAAAACAGGTCTAAAGTGAAGCAAAAAAAAAAGAAAAAAGAGAAAAGAGTAATATGAAACGTCCCACTAAAACCAGACTTTCCTACATAGACTCTGTTAGGGCTCAGGCAGGCATTTCAAACTGTAACCAGAGAGCAATTCTGCTGTTTACCAGGCAGAGGTCTCACAACAACATTTTCACACTATTAAATACCATATATTTCTACACATACAACTTAAAATCCCAATTCCCTCTTCTACCCTTTCCAGAAAGCTGCTTGCCTAAAATTCTCCCTGCAAAACCAAATTCTAAGCTCTCAACTAAACTGGTAAGAGCAAACACTCCTCTGAGTTCACTTTGAGAAGAAACTGAAATATCCAGTAAGGTATCAGGAGACACAGTCTTGAAAAAAAAAAAAATTATGTTAAAAACATTCTCCAAGCTACTCCTTTGGTTCACCTGACTGTTTGCCAACAGAACAAAGAATTACATGTTTCACAGTGTTTAGGAATTACAGCCACTGGAAGATTTCCAGATTTCACATTCAGCTTGGAGCACTCATTTCCTCGCAGGAATGGGAGCATAACTTCCAGTCCCTGCATGGAAGCATAACAATACTTTACTCGTTCAAAGGAGCATTATTCCAAAACAACACAGGATAGTGTCCAAGTACCTCAAAAGTACTTCCAGCTCCTGATGTCCCCAGCGCTCAGGTGGAACCACAGTAAACAGGATATCTGGGAGCAAAATTTGCAATCAGTGGTTAATGGAGAAAAATTAACCAGTACAGCTTCAAATAAGTTCTACTGGACACACACATCTGAGTATGAAGTAACCTGAACCAAAGTAAATATCCAAAAATCATACTGATTGTCTTTGACACTGTTGTCACAGAAAACACTGCCTTTTTTGTTTCATACTGAATGGGAGCCGGGATACATAATTTTCATCTCTTAACTAAATGAATACACAAAAAATACTTTTTTGAGGTTCCTTACGTTATTGAGGAGCATTGGTTGGTTGGTTGGTTGATTTAGATTAGGTGAGGAGTTTTGCTCTAAACTTGACAAATAAAAAAAGATCTGGGAACCTTCCCTCCTTTCTTTCTTTCTCAAAGAAAGAAAAATAAAGCAGTCAGGAAAAGCGGGGCATACCTTTGCTGCCAAAGGTTAAGTTACCACCAGCCAAGGAATCCTCTCCAAGAGCAAGATTTTGAAACAGTACCACAAGGTTTTTGAAAATGTGAAAAGAACATCTAAACAATGATGTCTGCAATAGGGAACCCCCACTGAAGAAGTATCGTTTCAATGAGTTAAACTGAACAAGAATATGTGGAAAAACACATTTGATACCAAGATACAGAGCTTGTCAGTAGCAAATGTTTTACTTAATTTTGTACTTTAATTGTGCCATGTTTATTTTAATTGAGCTGTATCAGATCAGCCAACTTCTTCTAGAACACTGGCATCCTACTGCAGATCAGCCCCAGCAAACTGCTGAGCCAAGGCACAGCCCTGGTTCTGTTTCTTAAAACAATTATTACTTTTATCCCCTCTTGACAATTAAATCTGAAGGATTTATGACAGGATTTGCCTATGTTGGTTTGAAAATGGAAAGCTTGAGGCAAGAAAAGTCTAACAGGCTCCACTGCAAATTGTATCCACTTCAGTTTGCCCACCTCTGACTTCAGTGGCATTAAGAGCTTTGCCAACAAACCCTGCTTTTTCAAATAACTGCCACTACAATTAGCTTGGGTTTTGATACTAAAACTTATTCATGGACAGGAGAAGAAGAAAGTAGTGGAAAAATCATCGCAGCCCCGTTTTCGTGAAGCGAGTTTTCATTCAGGCCAGCAGCTGCACAATCAGTAGGTGTGACGCAAAGAGGAAACAAGTCAAGATGTGGCCATGGCCAAGGTGGGACTAAAATCCTTTTGGGAGCAGCTTACAGTTAGATCTGATTAAGCACATTGTAATACACACACCTGTAATCCAAGCTTTGCTGGAGCTAATGTAAATTAAACAAAGCTAACCTTCCTATCTTCCTGTAACTAACCTTCCATGCAGAAGTAAGCACTACTTTAATTAAGTTAATTTTCAAAACAGACTGCAAGTACTGTAGTTGCTGCAATATATGATAACATTTTATAATGTTTTGTGCTATTTCAGTCCTTTCAGATTTGTTTTTCACTAGTAAACTGCAGACAACTTTGCTCCAGCAGCACAGCCTCACCACAGTACCTCGAGGCACTGGCCATTCACTAACTAAACCCCAGCATCAATAACAAATGGGGTATTCAGTGAGGTGCAAGAAGTAGCCATACTGCATTTGCAAGGGCCAAACTATCAGTTTGTTTAAAAGATGTTTGAAAATGAGAAAATAATATAAAACCCATTTGCTGAACTAATTAAAGAAACTGTATTGTCTTTAACTGTCTTCATATTTTATCGCTTTACAAAACACTTCAGTTTACTGCAGAGGGTAGATTCAAGTTTTGCTGTAGTACCACAAAAACTGCCAAACAAAAGTATGAATACAATGTTTTTGCAGAAGAATTATAATCAGCAAATATCAGAACAAGATGTAAATATATAACTATGACAATGCATATAAATACACGTATGAGACATCTGACAAAGCAAGAAAGTTGCAGCTTAGCCGCAAGAACGAACTGACCACACAGGAAGACTTTCCTCATCTAGAAAACTGTTTCCACCTTCCATAAATATTCAAAAGTAGGACTGGAAGGAGGGAGAAGAGAGAAGGTTAAATCAAGATCTGTTACACAGAATCCTCTCTTGCCAGAGCCACAAGTATATTTCTTTATGTAAATTTTCAGATTCCAACAGACCAGTGAACTCTGCAATGGTCAGTCCAATATTTAGCCTACCCCAAAGACTTCCTGAAATAGCTATTCTATCTAAATTACCACTTTCAACTGTATGAATTTTCAAAAAATAGCCCTTTTTACATCAGGAAAAAAGGCAAATCAAGGGTGTGGTTACCATAATTTAAGTCTACAAAGTACCACTGTGCAAGCTGTCTACAGTTTTATGCTAGACAGCCTCATCATGATCCAAGTAACATCATGTTTCAGGAAGGGCCATTTGGAAATGTCAATGGTTATCCTTGGCACAGGAAAGTTTTCTGCAATTTTGAAGGCTAAGACCACTTTGGGTTATAAAGGTATCAATTTATATCCCAGTCATATATGCAACCTGGAGTTTTCAATCACTTGGTGGTACAGCTCTGCATTACACAAAATCAGTGCTGGGTTTCATTTTATAGTACTTATTCTAATTACAGGAAAAAAAAACTTCCCCAGAATCTTCACTCTAGCCTCTCATTTATGTTTTGGTCTCTCTAAGTCTTTTTATACTTAACAGAAAAGTTCATCAGAATGACTATAATCATATAAAACAGGAGGATGCTCCTTACTTCCAGTTTACAGTAAAACACATTTCCCTTGAAGAACGAGTCCCAGCCTCTTCCACACAAGAATCCTGCAGTCCCTGACAAAGCCCCATCCAAGTTACACAGGAGATGTCTGTATCCCCACAGCTGCTGCTGCCAGCCCCAGCTTGGTCACAACTCTCCACCTGGGCTCAGAGCGGGTGCTGCTCTTACAGAAGACCTGTTGGGGCAGGGTTGAAAGCAACCGCAGTGACAGTGCTGACAAGCAATTTCTCTCATGACTCAACATTGTTAACACAGCTGCAACATCACGAGTTCTTCCATTCAAGCAACAAATCTCAGAGGACCCTACACCGTAAGCTGATAAAACATGGGAGTTTCTATAATTTGGAGTTAAATATTTGTCCCAGACCTCATTGCTGCTCCATCTGGAGCCAGAAGACAGTGGTAAGCAAATACCTCATCTCTGCCTCACCATTAAGAGATTAATTATTACTTCGCAAGTTATTGCCAAACAATCCATGTACCACTTCTGACAATGTGTTCTGTAACACTGTCTACACACACAATAAATTATGTTTTCACTAAAGGAAAAACCAACAAACAGAACCAAACCCAACCTTCTCTCTCAAACAGTCAGAGAACATCAAAACAAGCTCATAGAATTGGACATAGCCTTACTTTTGAGTATTTTCAAAGTGTGACACTCAGACTTTAACTTTTTCTAAATTTAGAAAAGTAGGATAGGAAGACTTCAGCTCTACACTTGTTCATCTCAAGAACTACAAGAAGCTACTTGGTCTGTAGTAGACCCAAAGCTCTACAAGAGTATCAGGTTACTTTGGCAGACACACACAGAAGTCAAACTAAGTTGAATCAGTCTATTTTCCAAACATACAAATATGATCAAAAGGCACATTGATATAAGGAGAAAGTATTATCATTATTCCTGATAATACAAGAAAAAAGTGCTGGTAGGGGTGTTTGGGTTTTTTCAGGAGTTCTCCTTTTGTTTTTTTTCTCTTAAGGAATTTTCCCCCATACATGTTGCTAGGAGACAGTAATGACTGGATACCTCAGGGAGACAAAAGACGTGGCCACAGCTCAGGAGAGGGGTCCAGCTGGCTATCCTCTTTTACCTGGGGTTTTCTCGTGTAGGTCAGAGATGCCGCGAGATCTGGACTGGGAAAAAGAGGTTGGGTGGAGCCGCTAGCTCTCATGTGCTCTCGGAGTTCGGAGGGGAGAGAGGTTGCGGTTGCTGTGGGGAGAATTCATCACCACTGTGGGGCCCGGCCTTCTGCTGCCTTTCTCCTACCAGAAAAAAACCCGAGATCCTGAGCCCGCCTTTCCCTGCCCTGCTGGGAGCCGGGCCGCAGCTGCCCTGCCCCTGCCCTTCCTTTGGCACTGCTCGGAGCCTTCGCTGCACTGTAGCCCCGCACCACCTGCCTGCCGAGACGTCCCGGGGTTCCCGCTGCAGCTGTGGAGTTTNTTTTTTTTTTTTCTTTTCCTTTTTAAACTCCTTAAATTTTCTTTTTTTCACTTACGTAGCAAAGTAGTAGGGGTGTTTCAGTCAGTGCTTCTGCTTCAAGGAAGAAATAAAACATACCTTACATTTTCTGGATTCATTGCTGGTAGTTCCTTGACCTACTGGAAGCTCATTTTTCCCCTTATCTTGGTTTGAAAGACAGGTGTCTGTTAAGGAAGGCAGGAGCCTCCCTTGGAATGGAAAATGCAACCCCCTTCCCTCCAAATGATTATAATTTTGAAATTAAGGGGCTTTCAGGCACAGATATGAGGAATAGGAATAACATTCTTTACTTTTATTTATATATATATATATATATATATATAAATAAAAGTAAAGAATGTTATTCCTATTCCTCATATCTGTGCCTGAAAGCCCCTTAATTTCAAAATTATAATCATTTGGAGGGAAGGGGGTTGCATTTTCCATTCCAAGGGAGGCTCCTGCCTTCCTCAGCAGACACCTGTCTTTCAAACCAAGATAAGGGGAAAAATGAGCTTCCAGTAGGTCAAGGAACTACCAGCAATGAATCCAGAAAATGTAAGGTATGTTTTATTTCTTCCTTGAAGCAGAAGCACTGACTGAAACACCCCTACTACTTTGCTACGTAAGTGAAAAAAAGAAAATTTAAGGAGTTTAAAAAGGAAAAGAAAAAAAAAAAACAACAACAACAAGAAAAGCAAAAAACCAAACCTTCCATGGAGCTAGAACGAAAAGCCTGAAGTAAAATCTCACACCTGTAATATTGTAATGATATTTCATAGTTCCAGTACGTCATTTTTTTAAGAATAATGCACTGCTATTCACAAAACCAGAAATACAGTTCTAAAATTAAAAAGCAACATAATTTGCTTTTTGAAAAGCAAATGCAAGGCAACTTCTTTACAAATACTAAACTCCTTTAAACAGGAAAAAAACCTAGGATCTACATTACCAATATGTCAAAGAGTAGCTTTCCACTACTGAATGGATCCCACCCAGAGAGAATGCGCAAAGGCGTATTTGAACACACCACGATTCCCATTATTAGTTCAGTCACAACTGAGGCAGTATAAAGGGGAAATTAAGTTTAAAACTGAGAATTTCCTCCTGTTCTGATGCAAGTCACACCCACAAGCACAGGACACACTCTACAAAGTCTCTTAATCAATGGGGAAGAAATTACTACTTTACTTAGCACAAAAGGACAACCCAAACAAGCAAATATGTATTTATTAGAGGAGGAAAATTTCTGAGCATGAAGCACCAAAAGGAGACACTACACACAAATACAGCCAACTAATGCAAGGTATCTGTGCCAAAGGCTGGGTGACTAAGAGTATCATGAAGGAGGAAACAGAACTTCAGCTTCAACTGTTAGCATGGCACTAAATGCATATAAACAGACTCTAATGCATTTAACTTGTTAAAACTGCATATGATTTACTACAGAAGTCAATTAAGTTTTCACACTACGAGCATTATGATTTGCCCATACTAGTGAGCCTACTAATGCCAGTATTTTGGATAGACACTTTTTTTTTCCTAAGGTGTTCTCTTAATTTTCATTCTTTTGAGTCATGTGGTATAAGATCACACAATCCATCCAGCACAGAAGGGAGAGAGGACTGCTGAGGGGGAAGGCAGGCTCAGGTATGAATTTAGTTTCAGTGTGAGCAGAATTATTAGCCTGTCACTGGGATGCGGAGAGATAGGAACCGGGTTTATTTAGTCTAGAAAAATTCACAGTAAGGGGAGAAGCCAGCTCACAGGCAAAAGGAAACACCATGTGGGAGAACTACGAGATTAAAACAACCTAAAACCGTATTACTCACAATAGGGGAACTCACATTCTTTCCCAACACCAAACTGTAAACTGATCCAATTTCCCCCTCAAATCCAATTTCTTTTTCCACTTAACATCTCCATAGTCACAGAACATTAGTGACAACACTGGAAGTGGCAGTTCTTCTTCTAAGTTTCACCCACTGTGCTTTTTCTGGGGGGGAGTGGTAGACACACCAAAACCCAAAGAACACAAAAACCAAGTGGACCAGTTCCAAACGTATTACCCCGTATGCTCTTTTCAGTCTAGAGAAACAAGAAAAAGAAGGAGAACATGTCCTACTGCTCTTTTGTACTCACTTACTCTAAACAGTAGAGGTTTAATTACATGATAATGTTCAGAGATTATTAGAGGCACCTCTCATGCTGAGCTGAGCCTCCAAACACTGAAATGCTTATTAACAGCAAATTTTCTTAACAGCAGCTGTCATGTCTTCAATATTGCATCACAGAAACCTTCTGGACAAACTGAAGTATAGGAGTCTTCATGTAAGGGACTAAATGAAATCTGTATTTGACCAGCATCAAATTACACCCACTTGAAAATTCTAGTTTTATCAGAGAGATACTGTCATTTCATTATGTATCATTCGCCTTCTACAAACACAGAACTGAAATGTACACCCCAGATCCAGCATCAGACAACACACAGGGTGAGTCTGTAATATTCCACAAGCCTAGGGATAACCAGGTTCAAAAGCTACCAGAATCCTAAACAAAACCAAAAGATTATTTTTACTGGACAAAATGTTTGCCTTTTAAAAAGCAAATTTCTAGGTAAAGGCATTGAGATTACACTACACAGGAAAGTAAGTTCTCTCCTGTTTCAGGTCATCCACTAATTTGCACCAGTCATTCTAAATACACATCTCATTTCACTAATTCAAGCTGTACTCCTTTAATGTGTGATTTAAGCTAGAGAAACTGCAACACAGCAGAGCAGAGATACACTTCTAAAAATAAGTTTTTCTTTCAGTATTTATTAAATGTCACAGCAGAGTCAATTGTATCTTTACCAGCATAAACCTAACCCAGACAAAACACCAGTCCAGCCTTGACAGGAGCAGCCCCAACAGATTTTTCAGGTGTTAGTAAAAATCATGACACTTCAAACCACATGGATAGAAAGGAAAATACATAACGCGAGCCAGGTTGTCTTGGTTTGAAAGACAGGTGTCTGCTGAGGAAGGCAGGAGCCTCCCTTGGAATGGAAAATGCAACCCCCTTCCCTCTGAATGATTATAATTTTGAAATTAAGGGGCTTTCAGGCACAGATATGAGGAATAGGAATAACATTCTTTACTTTTATTTATATATAT
>VZTE01004904.1:775587-795091 GCA_013397775.1 Eulacestoma nigropectus | reverse complement strand
CGCGGCTGCAGGGGGCGCTCCGGAGCGAGCTCGGGGAGCACGCGGGAATGGCGGGCGAGAAGCTCGCCTCACAAACCCCCAGGGGCAGCCGATCCCGGGGCCCAGCCGGACCCTCGGGAACAGCAGGCTGGAACAGCAGGGACGAGCACAAAATCCCGGCTGGTAGGCGAGATGTATCAAACTCCACAGCTGCAGCGGGAACCCCGGGACGTCTCGGCAGGCAGGTGGTGCGGGGCTACAGTGCAGCGAAGGCTCCGAGCAGTGCCAAAGGAAGGGCAGGGGCAGGGCAGCTGCGGCCCGGCTCCCAGCAGGGCAGGGAAAGGCGGGCCTGGGGTCCCGGGGTCCCCTGAGGCACCCGAGCAGATGGTGAAAGGTCCCTGTTTTAGTGAGGTAGGGTGTTAAATAGAGTCCCCGTGCAACTGCTGCTCCAGGGAGCAAGCGTCACTCCCGGTAGAAGGAAGGCAGCAGAAGGCAGAAGCCTGTAGTAGTGGTGAGTTCTCTCCACAACGACAGCGGCTCCTCTCCCCCTCGAATGCCGGCAGAACAAGAGGCCTACGGGCCCCACCCAACCCCCTTTACCCAGTTCAAATGTCACGAGCTCTCTGCCCTACATGAGAAAACCCCAGGTAAAAGAGGGTAGCCAGCTGGACCCATCCCCCTGTGGCCAGGTCTTTTGTCTCTTTGGCAACATGTGTGGGGAAAAATTCTTTGAGAGAAAAAGAAAACAAAAGGAGATCTCCTAAAACCCCAACGCAGGTTAATTTCTGTTCTTCCCATCTTTAACAGAATTGCTTTGAAAAGTGCGAACTGACACTTTAGTATCAATCCTGAACCCACGGAAACAATAGTCTCCAATACTGACATTAATTTAAAATAATTTCTCTAAGGTTTAGGGAATGAATAGCTCAATTCTTTCAGGAAAAATACAGAACTGCTGGGTTCAATAGGGATGACCATGCAGCAGCAGGCTCAGAACGACTTAATATATGCCTGGCATCCAGGAGCTACTATAAAACAAACACGATGTGGTTTTGAACACAGGCTGCTGATGCCATAGTAGAGGACTCAGCTTTCCAGGGAATTTTACATGCTGGAAGCCTAAATGCTGATCCTTCACCATCTGTTTCAATTCACATTTTCACGTAATGTATGTAGCAAGTAACAAAATACAAATCAAAGTGAGTGACCAGATTTAAGCACTGAAAATAAACAAAACAGTCTTTTCAACTCAGCAACAGTCTCCCGCTATCAACATGCAAACAAGTGAAATCAAACTGTATTTGTGGGGAGGAGCAGTCCCTTATCACGTCAGCAAATACACAGCTGGAGAGAGAAAAGCTTGTCAGAATGTTTAGAACAAGAGTTTTAATATCCTCAAGCAGTACATAAAATACCAATGTATCAATTAGTTTTAAAAATTGCCTCCCACCAGAAGTAGATTTACCATTTTATCAACACTATTAGAAAACTGGAATAGCTAACTAACATCTGAAAATCTGAAGTTTTGCTGCTTAAGGAAAAAAAAAAGAGTATAGAGCTAAAGACACTCAAAATATACTGAGAAAATGAAAAGGGGATGTCACAGTTCTCTAAGCAGCACCTGAAAACTGCTGTGGAGGAAAAATAACCCTGAGCTGCAAATGTAATGTTTCAGCAATCAATATTTTCATAACACATTAGCATATTTTCATAAGACTTTTCATCTAGCCATTCAAGGTCCAAACTAGGCAGTCAGAATACATTTTCAAAGCAGTATTCTGTATAATCAAGGGTGCAAGACAGCACATAGAAAAGAGAAGGCAGCCTCTTTTTGAAGTTATTTCCGTTTTAATTCATTTAACTTTCACAATTTACCTTGAGGGCTTTTTCCCATACACATACAACATATATGGGAAAGACTAAAAGTCATTACATATAACTTAAATTTTCTAGCCCAAATTGTACCTGTACCATTTTTTAAATTTCTGAATCCAGAAAACTGTTTAACACTGATAGAGAACAATTTTCTCCAATCAACTGATCTCAATCAAAAACCTTTTTTTNGGCTTCAGTAGGATTCATAAGGTTTTCCCAGCCAGAATGTAAACACCTGGAACCTTAGGAACATTTCAAATATACTCCTTATGTACCCCAAAACCACTCCTAATTTGGCACCTCTGCTTGGTTTCATCCCTGCTCTGGATTCCAAAGTCTCAAAGCCACCTACAGAAATACTAGAGCTAAATCCTCCCGATATCCTTCTGTAATCCCAGAGGTACTTTAAGCAACAGACCAGTCTGAAAATACCCAAGTGCCCTGGGAAGGCAGAGATTACACTCTGTTGTGCTGCATCTATATTTCTGCTGGTATTTCTTGCTCAGAAACAAAATGCTTTCTTGGAAAAGGCTCTGTAGCGAACATCCAGATGTTTAACCTTCCTAAAAATAACCAAGTTCACCCTTGGAACAGTCATAATTCCAGAGCACCCTTCAGGCAAAAGTACTCACATCAGAACTAGAACATAAACTAACTCCAACAAAAGTTAAACTCAGGAAACTGCAGTAGCAAGATGACAAAGCTGATTTGAACATTAGAATTTTTGGTTGACTGTTGAAGACACCTACTAAATTTAGACACAATTCACAGTGAGTTTGTCACTTTGCATTGATTCCTGTACCTAAAAACAATGTGCTATTTTGAGTCCAAGTAATATTAGAATGCTATTTCACTTTCATAACATTATTCAGATTTGATTGTACAGAGCGAACAAAGTAAAATGAAAAATTTAAGAATATCCCTTGACCATCCTTAATGTTTTATTTGAAAACTACTTTTGCGTAAGAAGTAAAGCACCATGAGGATGTAGCTAACATAAATTTTAAGCTGTTTTTAAAACACTATCTCATCACTATTTGGCACTGGGGAGGCTTTTTAAGTTAAGATTATATGCATGAGCAACTGCAACTTACGTTGCAGAGGATTAAGCACAACAACAAAAATCACAACAGCCCAAGGTTTCATTTTCCCTGCCTGTTTTGTTGCCTATATTTCAAGACAGTTTTAAATCTAAGTATCTGAAATGCAAGAAAAGACAAATAATTACGTAAAAGGAACAAAGTTGGGCAACATTTTAATATGAGAAAGACAGAAAAATGTGACAAAAAAGTGACAGATACGATTTATGGATGAAAAAAATGAAGAGAAATTTACTTCAAAGTGAACTTTTTTTACTCAGGACTGAACACTAGTTTGTTCAAATATTTTTCTCTAATCTCTCCCGAAATTACTTTTAAATATAACAATATAACTCTTGGAAAACACATTTTCAGCCCAAACCAATTATAAAAATACTAAACACATACAGAACCATGCACCTCTTAAGGCAAAGGCTCGCATTTATTAGTGATGCTGCAGGCGATTTTGAGCTTGCACTTCTGCAAGTCAGAGCCAAGTTCTCAGTCAGCAACCAGGTCTTGCTGGCACCTCAGCAGGTAGATGGGAACAATGCCCTTTTTTTTGGAACTGCTGTGCTATCTATAAATTTGTGATGTTCAGTCAAATGGACACAGGTTATTCAAGTCCCTCTTCCTGAAGCCCTTCACTTCCAAGACCATGCTCTCTACGCAGTCAGTGGAGAAGGACATGCTTCTACCCAGGGCTTACAAGTGTCCTCTGGTGTCTCCATTCCCTTCAGGTATTTATGCAGTCCTAGAGCTGAAGTTTAAAATTAAGTTGATGTGAATAATCACCCCATAATTTCTGATATACTTCTGGTATATACCAGTAAGAATTCAATTAATCTACGTAAGTTTTGTATAACAGTTGGTATTTTCTTTCTCTGATTAATAACCTATCACAAAGGAAAGAAACACTGAGATTAAAAGTAGTATGATTTTTAAAAAACTACATACAAAACATGCACGCAATCCTCAAGAGTTTTTGCTCAATTCACCTCATGATGAAGTCTTCATTCTTTTCTCTTTCAACAGCTCTCACTTAGTATGTTCACCTAAGCAACCCCATGGGAAACCACAGACATTACTAAATATTAGAAACACTCTGGAAGGCAAATGCTGGATTTGACCAGGAATGTGATGACAAAGAGTTTGCTCTAGGCTTCTTTCATGGTTTAGAAAGCCAATTTGCTTTCAGTTCCTTTTAGGGGGAGAATGACACAGATTCCAGAGATGTAGTCAGCTATGTGAAATCTTGTTTCACAAAACAGAAAATATGAACCGCAATGTCTGCTCTCCTGGGAACAGAGGATAAATATCTAATCACATAGGCCCTTACAAAGGAAAACATTCTCTTTTATTAAGAAGAAAGACTAGAAAAACATTCTTTTTCAATATTGGGCATTTGATTTTCTGCAGTAAGTGTGCAATGGCAGTACAACCCAGTTCCAGACACGGTGCAGTATGAAATACCACAATGCCATTGGTAAGGCTGATGATTTTCATCTTTTTGTATTAAACAAGATTTAGTAATAACTGTTGTTGAAGAGAGAAGAGAGTATATGAGTTACCCACCAAATTTCAGACAAGATGGAATTTAATTCATCTTATCTATAACAACAGGAAAAGAAAAAAAAGCAGAAATAGCATCTGGCTTGCAATACACAGTCACAACATACCACAGAATTATTACTTTTAGAGTCTCCAGTATTATGTGTGGACAACAAAGACACTGCCATCAACTTTCTTCAGCGTTGATACTTCCCTGGTGTTTAACACATACCTTAATTAGGTCTCCTAATTTCTCTTTGAACTCCAACCAACACCAAAATAGTCTGCTGGATTTATTACTCACTTGCCAGATTGTGCAATGGCTTCACATTCATTTTACAGTTACAAAAGAGTCTTCTTTGGGTTTGCAAGACCTGTGTAAGAAACTCTGCTCAGCATGAAACTGCCAGTCAACAGTTCTTTAGGGAACTCATGGCCTTCCCAGTTTCAAGCCCTCCGTACTGAGCAGAAGGGCCTCTCTCAATGTGTTTCTCTCTTGTGGAACACAAATCTAGCTAAGGGCACAATGCTGCTCTTAACCCTGTGCCTCCATATGCACTAGACAAAACACATCTGGCTCTTCTTCCCTCCTACCTTCAGGAGACAGATACCATTAATCAGAAGGTCATATATCTTCACTGGTAAACCATGAGCTACCTTGGCAGTAACTGTTCTATAAATTTATAAGACAGATAAATTGTGAGCATAAGTAAGCTGTATTCCTTCCCTGCCCATCTTTCTGTGCAATTCTAACAGTGTCTTAATTAGCAGCATGAATTATTTGCCATGGTAATAGGGAGATATTCAAAGCACAGAATGATAATTTCCCTGAAAGTTCAAACAAGACACTGGCTGGAGAGGCACCTCCTGAGTCATCATCAGGAAAAGACAAATAAAAATATAAGCGTCTCTACCACATCCAAGGCCAGACTATTGCACAAGTGAAAAATTTCTTTACAAAACACAATACAGCTACATGAATGCTGTGATGCTTCTCATGGTGAGCTATGAGAAGTGTAAGTAACTAAGCCCAGAAAAGTCCAAGCACAACTGTGTTGGTTCCTAACAATGTTCAGACAATTGTCACAGGCAAGTTGTGCCAAAATAGCAGTGTCTGTAGCAGGTGATGACAGACTTCTGATGCCATAGCGTAAGTCATTCAGTAGCAACTATTTTCTTTCAAGAGATTAAACAATTATCAATTGCTAAAAAAAAGAAAGAAACAACAAAAAAACCCCAGCCCAAGCGAATGCCCCGAAGTGTAGAAGGCATTCCACCATACAGAAGCACACACCAGCTCCTAATTCCCATTCTGACTGTAAGACTTAGTGTGGAAATTACACCTGGTACAGAACCCAACACTTGTTAATATGCAAAGCAGGTAACTGGTTACCCTGTCACTAAACTCTGCTGCTATCATGGACTTCTAATTCTCTCTTAATGTCATGAAAGCAACAACATGGATCTCAAATCCAACCGACACAGTGACAGAAAGGCTTTCTCAGCCGTTCTCTTCATATTTTCTGCTTAAGAGAGTTTTTGTAACTTTCCAGCAGCAAAGGCACAGCTTGGCTGGCAGGAAGGAGGGTCTGTCATTGATCTAAACCAGAGCAACACTTCAAGAGGAATTCAGAACCACACCACTACCACACGGCAACCAAAACACACCTTCAGCCTTACCCAGCACACCCTCACATTCATGAGATCTTTCCTCTCGGAAAGAATGGAATCCAACTCAGTTTGGTCAATTCCTTAATTGCAAAATCAAAAGCAAGTTCTGATACATTTAAATCTTACAAAGCAACTTGAAAGAAAATTACTTTTGTGGAGAAAATTGTAAATGGCATTAGAGTTGCACAGGATTTTTATCACCATTTGGTCTTCGCCCACTTGCCTTGTATCAGAAATGGGTGGGTGGCGTATCCTTAAGTTTAGTAAGATTTTTTTAAAAAGAAAAAAAAAAGGCCTAGTTACAACGTGCTAAAAATTTAACTGAAGACCTTCCCCATCATCAAGACAACATCCACTCAGCATTGATTACTAAAAATATCCCAATGTATTATATACTCAAGACACTTTAAGTTACAAAACATCTACTACTCAAAGCAACTTTTGTTTCCAAAATAAGCACTATGAATTTCTATTAGTTGGGCATTTTACAGAGTTACTGTCCTCAGGTGTCTACAACTATAAGAAAATCTAAATACTTGCTTCATTTTACAGTGCTGAATAGCTTGCACAGAAAAACTACAGGACATCACTCCCCTGATAAGGCGCCACACTAACTAAGATCCGTGAATTCACATCATTCCTTCAACTATTTTTAAATTATTTCCTTTGTTCCTCTCTCTGTACAAACTGCCAGCAAAAGAATTAACAGAAATGAAGGATAAGTTGGATCTTTTTGGATGATTTGGGGCACTATTCAGTGTCCAGAGGGGTCAGGAGATTCTATTATCTCACTCCAACAAATTTGGAAAGACTAAAGCACTGCAGCCTTTCCAAATTAGTCATATAGACACTATAAATAGATTGTCATGGAGTTCTAGAATCCTGCTCATCCAAACCTATCCATTTCCTACACAGTACCAAGGTACAAGACATTCAGCAGCAAGTTTCCTAGCAGCACTGAAAAATTCCATTACAAAAAACTTCCAGTTGAACTACATCAGCAAAATAAAGGCTACTATTAGTAACAAGGGATAACAAATTTTCACACTTTACCCTAATGAAAAGAAACTGTATTAGTGTCTTCCAGAACTGGAGCGGTAAGTTATCTGAACCAGGTTCCAGACAACTGAGTCTTTAACATCAGAAAACATAGCCTGTCTTCTATTAATGCAATTCAGCCTCATCCCAGACACTGTCAGCCATCCAAGTCCAGAAGGGGCATTTTTCTGAATAAGGTTGTTCAAGATAAAAACTCTATGCAACTAATTGCCCAACTCCACCCTTCTCCTCTTGGTCCTCTTACAGCCACATTACCCAAGAGTCAGAATGTATTGCAGATCCAGGGCTAAGTTCATCTAAAGTGCAGCTGAGCCAGGCGCATCATCCCGGGCATATTTACGTTCCATCATACACAGAATGTTATGGTTGTCATGGTGCCAGCAAGCAGTCAAAAAAGGACAGTGACAAAAGAAAACAGATCATTATGTGGCAGAAAGGGAGGACTCTCAGGACATACAGGGAAATTCCTGTTGGCCTGCACTACTCTGCCAAGAGCCCCACAGCAATGCTGTGCTCAGACCGTCTCTTAGCCCATCAGACAAACACAGACTTTCCATGGCCCCAGCGCTCAGAGCGTCTGGCACCTGCCAAGGTGTGAACTGAACTCACTGCTCCGTCACTGCCCACTGCCCTCAGCTGAACAGTGCAAATAACCCAGCACCAGAGACAGGACAAGCTGTGTCACCTTTGAGGACCTCATGAACAACTTCACCTTCAAAATCTTACTGTAATGCTCTATAAAACAAACGTGCAATGGTTTTGGAAGCTTTGCTTGTACAGGAAACAACACACTGTGCAAAAGGACTACTTCAATATTTAAGACTATAAATCTTACTAAATCTGTAATCTGACTTCTTATGGGATGCAGAGGGGCAGGTAACAGACTAAACCAAAAAAGTTCAGACCAAAGTATGTATCTCCATCTGAAGCAACACAGAGAAGAACACAAAAAAAAAGTACAGCAGGTTTCCTAATAAGCACGCAGAGGAATACCACTACTTGATGCCATATTTGATCACTTGCAGTCATCCAGAAGCCAAAACCAGAAGATGAAGCTGATCTTCTCCGATGTATAGAGCTTCTTTCAAGACACACAGATGATACCTGAGTGGCCTAACTTGCTCTCAGAGTGTTACCTAAACAGTCTGTCCATATTCCTGCTTAACTTCTTGACCTTGTGGTCCATCCTTTATCCCCAGGCTCTCACTCCAGCCCTGCTCCTCATCTTGCACAGGCATCCCAGGGTTCTAATCAAAGCTGCACTCCAGGAGACCAAACTGTCCCAGATCACCACAAAGTCTCTGCCCTGTTCTGGACTTGGTCACTCTTGACATATCAGCCGTAGAGAAATTCTTCCGTCTAACCTTGTTCTAACTATCTGGAGTATAATACTCACTGCAGTGAAGGACTAATAGAAGAAGGGTTTATTCACATTCATAATATTTCTTCTGTAAGTGACAAGAGCTGGTCATGCAGAGCAGAACTCTGATAGCAGAATGTGCTGCAAATCCCATCTCCTTGCTAAGTCACTGCCTCCTCATAAAGCAAATGCAACAACTGAAGCAAAAACAGTGGTTCAGAGCAAGAAAGTGCAGGAATACTTGTACTAGAACCATACAGCTGGTTTATCTGTGAGATACAGGTGTTTTTGGCAATGAATGTGACAGAAAAGGTTAAAATGTACATACGTGCAGGCACTACTGGGTTAACCCCTAGAACAGGTCCCAGGAAGATACCTTAGCAAGACCCCAAGGTCTCTATCTTTTCCCTAAACTAGGAATCATCACTTTGTAGATTACACAGGTTCAAAAATGCAGCTGGCCTAACTGATCGAAGAACACTCACCCAAAACTTAGTGTACACAGACAACTACAGAGTCCCTTCATGTATGGAGGATATTGATCTGAACACTACATTGCTTCCTAGACAAAACACATCCTTCCATCCCAATATTTAAAAAAAAAAAAAATTATCTGGAGGGTTCATTTCTACAGCAATTCTTGTACTTAAGTTACAAATACGCAGAATACCGTGATGCTAATAATTTTTTTTAAGTTATCAAGATGTAGTGGGCTCTCTAGTACAAAAGAGGTTCATTGTTTTTATCACAGAAATCAGAAAACAGGATGTTTTCTTACCTATACTGACTCTATTGTTGACTTCCAAACCAAAACCACACCTCATACCTCTGACACTTAGACCAGTATTTATTGGTTACATGCTAGAAATCCAAACTCTTTTTAGTAATGTATTCAGAAGTCGGATAAAAAAATAAAACTAACAACTAATAGTTTAATCAAAGCATTTAACAATCACGCCTTACAATCAACAAGCCAGAAGCAAAGTCAAATTGACCAATATGACCTTGTCAGAAAGAGCAGCTCCTGAGTGCTACTGATGAGTTGATTTACCCAAACAGTACAGGATTATATATTTTATCACCACGTGCCTGGGTAGAATTAAACACTATTTTATCAACATTCCAGAAAAGAATGACTTAACACCATTAGCACCCAACTACAAATCTCCAGTGACAGTGGTAAAAGTACACTCATGTGTGAGTCAAAGCCATAGAGTAGCCAGTCTGTCTAGCCAGATTTAAGCAGCTTTCATCATGCTGGCCCTGTATTAAGACAAATTCATGCTGTCAGATGATGGCTGGTGAGATTCTGAAATGAACACGACTATTCACAACTGCACCAAGTCACGAGGGGTTTCAGCTGGCATGAAAATACAAAATACTGACCATCAAAACAGGCACCCTGCTTTTGCCACCTCCTACTGAGAGGCAAACTCAAAAAAAAAGGGGTCTTGAGTTGTCCTGAGCTCGACTGGCCAGGGCCTGATTGCTGCCTCCCAACCTGCGTGCAGAAGCACAGAACATTCACACACCCAAGGGCCAAGGCAGCTAAGTCAGTTCCAGGTACCAAAAACAGGTAGCAGAACAGACAGGGCCTGTTTTCAACCCTTGCCTAAACAGCTAAGAAGCTGTGCTTGTGACAACAACAAAAAGTAGGAACATTGTTTAAAGAGGGTGTTTTGGAAATCTTAAGAAACTTTTTCCAGTAAAGCCCCCTGCAGAGAAATATTTCTGGTTTATGGCAGACTCTTTTAATCTTTTGATCTAGTTTTAAGGTAGAGTGCTTTTTTAATGTTCTATCTGCAAAAATACAAAAAATAAAGAGAAAGAGAACTAGCTGGAAAACTAACATTGGGGTTCTTCTAAGGCACTTAAGTATGATAAAGAGGTTCTTTCTGTTCTGTACCATCTGTAACTGCTTACAGCTGCATCTGCTTTAGAAGTAGTCAAGTTAGCAGAAAATTAAAGAAAGAAAAGTTCAGCTCTTCACTATTTAGCTTTAAAGTTTCCTTTTTCTTGAGGAAAAAAAGCACTCTTTAAACTATTTTCAACATAAAGCTTAATTAGATTCTACTCTTCATCTTCAAAACCCTGCAGAGATCATAATGTTCCCCATGAGAGCTTTTAGCCCTTTGTGGTAACTTCTCAGAGCAGCTATTCAAGTGAAGGTACAGGATCAGCCACCTCAAAGAGAGTTCAGAGAGCAGATAATCTTTCCTCCAGCACACAGCCCATCAATCTGAGCTTCTAAAAAGCACCAGAGTGACCTTGCACCATCAAACCTAGAAAGCAAGACACAGACACACCTCACCTCACCAGTCTGCAACACAGGCTACAGAAATCCGTATAATCCAGCTCTTTTTGCTCCTTTGCCTCCTGCTATTTCACCAACCTCACCTTCAGCTAACAGTGACCTAGAGAAGGGACTTCCCATTGACTAAATAAGTCAAAGTCACACTACACCTCTTTTATCTTGCCAAATGGGTCTGACACAGATGATGGTGAGATAAATCACAACTGTAACCTGAAAGTGGCATCAGTAAAATCACTTCTTTGTATAACAACTCACCATTGAGCTTTGGTCTTATACATCCAATATATCTGTACCAACAGCTGGCTGATACTAACTATAATAATTACTCAGAATTCACTATTGAATTTCTACCCACTACTAAAGTTTCCAGATAAATTTAAATCACATTTTAAACTTGAGCTATCTATCCAACTGGAGAAGGGATGTCAGATGGCCAGGAGCCAAGACACCAGAACTAAGACTGAGCAGAGCCATAATTCAGCTGCTGTGTTCACCTCTGTCCTGCTAATTGCACTATTGCAGAGCTCAAACATTTTGTAATGCTGGTTCTTGTCCAAGCTGTGCTATCTCAACTGGAGTCAGCTGAGCTTATTATTCCAGTAATGACTGAAATTAAAATAAATCCTGAGGAAATACACTTGCTACTAGTTTAACCCATGTAGAGAACCCCTCTGCAAAACGTCACTGCTGTAGAGAAACGTGCACCAAATTTACATGCTGAGATCACTTGATTTATTTTGTACCACCTGAAACCACACTGCACCATGAATCCATGTGTACAAGTTTTTGCTATTCTAACATGAAGCTGCTATTCACAGTACTACTTACATGAGAAAATGGTGTAAGCAGAGCTCCCAGACTTCTGCAATTCAGTGAAACACTATCAATTCTTAACATTTGTGTTGATCTCTAAACTTCTGAAATACTTTGAAATATACTTAAAATTATGTATCATTGCAAGTTTACTAGAAGTTATCTTCTGGCTAGCTATCAGGTGAACAAAAGGACTTTTTAAAGATACTTCTGTCCAAAAAACAGCAGAGTCCATAGGAATGAAGAAGAAAATTTGGACTTTCAAAATTAGCAAGCAGAGAAGCACTGACTGGGTACAACCAAGAGGTCTGAAGGATGCTTAGCTTTAATAGCCAGTAGTTAACACTGCACAGAACTATTTTTTTCCTTTTAAATGAACTGAAGAATAATCTAGATTTGAGCCTATTTCTGCAGGTAAGCTTGCCAACTCACGGCTAAAGTTAAAGACTGTGTATGAACAGAGGGTGGAACCCCCTGGGTCTCCTCCTGCTTCCCCCACACAACCTCCGCTGTGGAAGCACCTGCAGGAATGAGGTTATGGCATAAAAATGGAAGAGAATCATTTAATAGTCTTTGGCTACATACCCGCCTGCATGGGAAAATACTTTTTGGGTCAAAAGTCTATGAACTAGCTATAGGAAGTAAAGGAAGAACATCTAAACCTGAGAGTCACAGAAGAAAATACTGCTTCCAGAAGGAAAAAAAAAAAATCAGAGTCAAACAGTGTAATTTTCCCTTCAGATTCCACTGGTTGGGGAAAACGCTACCATACATAAACTCTTAAGATATGATTTTATCCCTCCGACTTCTACATTGTCAACTTCAGTAATAAAGGAGGAATCTTAAAACATAACACTGTGCAGTAGAGAATAATCTTCTTAGTGCATTCTCCCCTACTTTATGACACTGGCTGGGATGGTTTTAAAGAACCTCCTTTCTGACATCCTGAAAAAAAAGTCACTTCAGCCTTAAACCCTGTCCATACCCAAGTATAAGGACAGGCTTATTTCATAAATTTATTATTTTGAATCCTTGTTGTTGTAGGATGTTAATACTGTTTACTTGGTTAGTTATCAGTTACCAAGTATCCCTCCAAAAAGCCAGCAGAACTTTCTCACAGCCCTGTCTATACCGTACCACCTAATATGACACACAGATACAGAGCCTATCCAAGGGAATCTGGGACCTGAGGTGTAGGTCTGGCCCTAAAAAGAAATACTCAACAGAATCTAATAATGAAGATGACAGCAACACAGCTACATAATTAATGAGCTCTGGGATAATGTCATCATGGTGGTTCTAGTGGGCAGAGAGACACTTAATGTATCATGAGAGCTGAGCTTCTCTTGGGAAGCGCATGAGGGGAGAATCCTGGTCTGGCAGATCAGAGTATTTCAGGCACAGACACCAAAAGATTTAGAAGAAGAGATCATCAACACAAGCATCCTTGGAAGAATTAAAGAGAAAGGGGATCAGCAAGCGTTGTAACGACACATATGCTCCATTAATCTTATTAAATCATCACCTTTCAAAATCGGTCTGACTGCCTGGATCCTGTCCAGCCGCACACCAGCTTGCTCTTCACTCCACGCAACGCCCATCACTGGCTGACTCGCTGCAAATTTTAATCCTAATCACTGACACTAAAGCAATGTAGCACCAAAAAGAAAATGTGCAGCATTTTTTTTTCCCTACCAATTTCATCCTTGGTTCTTTGTGGAAACTTTCCTCATATGTCACCAGAATCAAATTAGACTGTTTTGACTAAACGACTTGTGCCAATTATTTGCTTTTAGAGTATATTATAATGCTTAGAGTCATCATAAAATGTCAACGGGCAATAAAGACAATGGCACCTATGCCATAGATGTTGACACATCACATTATCAAAATAATGAAATAAAATAGCTGAGATACTGAAAAAGACCAGAGTCTGTTCTGCTCTTCTTTCAAATTTTAAGAAATAAAAATCACTGCATTTTAAAAAGCATGGCACATTTTTCAAAGTACTTTTTGTGGGAAGGTTTCCTAAGTGCCCATTTTTTGGCATTGTGTTTCAGTGACAAATGACTGACTTTTCAGCAACTGAATCTAGTATTAAAAATGGTGGTATTCACCGAAACACAACTTATCTCAAAAGAATTCAATATCCTCAATTAATTTTTCTGGTGGTCCTCACAAAATTCCTCAAATTCCAACAGCATCAGGTTGCTTAACTCATACCAAAATCCCAAAGTGCACAAAATAAGCCATTTATTGGATCCTACACTTCAGCAGAAGAAAGAGATGCTCTCAGGTCCATCAAACCTCACACAAACCACAAGAACAAGTATTGATATTGGTGGATCCACACACCTAAGCACTCACCTGTGACACAGGAAATCATATTCAGGTCATCTTCTGTTTGTGGAAATTCAACCTTTGATCCCTGGAAAAGCAGCCTGAACTACCCCCACAAACTACAGACCCTTCAGTCTTCCAAACCAGGTTTTTATCAAGGCAGGAAGTAGAATCCAGGTCCCTGCAAATCCCAGGCAGAAAGGCATGCCTGCCTCCTGGCCCAGCAAATATTTACAGTATTCTATATGAAGTGAAATGGATTTAAGTGGACACACAAAGCTCAACCTCTGAATAACACATAGTTTGGTGATGAGAACACTCCCCTGGAAGGTGAGAGATGCAAGGCCAGAAACCCTGGGGGATGGAACTGATCTCCTGCATCCTAGCCAAGATCTCCAGTCACTGGGTAAAGCTAAAGGAACCATTACTTTTATTACCACGGCATTCTGAAAAGGTTAAATGCAGAACTAACAGAAATCTTAATTAAAATAGGTGACAGAAATCTTAATTAAAAGATGTGCTGCACACCAGCACCAAGAGAATACTGATTTATGTTCTTCACTTTAAACTTTTTCTTAAAGAATTATTAATATATTAGTAAATACAGCCTTACAGTTAGTAAACACTGACAGGAGGATTTTTTCCTTGTGCTAATCAGTCACTATACACATGTACCTTCAAGTAACTGTAAACTTCTACTAATCCCATGCTCTTTGCTTTATTTGTCTTTCAGCCCAGTGCTGTAGACAGTACCCCTGTCTACATGATACACAGCCTGAGATAGCAAAAGCTCCAGGGAGGGTAACAAACAAGTGAAGTGAGACTGGTCCTGAAAGACAAACATATGAACTATAAACCTGATATTCTCAGATTTACTGAGGTTTAAGTCAGTTTTCTCATGCCAGATACTCATGCACATTCATATAATGACATCCTTGTTCTCAGGAGGCTCCTAACAATCGTTAAAATGGAATGTGGCCGGTAATTTCAGTTCCTGAAAAATGTAAGATTAATGGCCAAACTCCATGTTTGCATGCCAGGTTTTCATGACAGATTTTTGACAGCAGCACAACAGAATTTCATCTATGTGCTTTGCAATCTGTTGCCTATCAAGTGCAATATTTTAAAAATTCAGGTGAATTAATTTGTTTTCTGTTGTAAACTGCCTCCCATCCTCAAAACACCTTAATTAGCCAGTTAAGGTCTCCCAACCTAAACTGAGCAAACAAGTAAAAAATCTTGAATGCAAAAAATTATTTTACTAGTACTTGACAAGTTCTGTCAACAAGCTGTAGCTCCTCTTACTCCCTGCCCTCCCACATACACATCTAATCCAGCCAACTAAGACTTGAAAGCACCACCTCAGTCTTCTGGAAGAAACTGCATTTTAATTCACGTCAGCAGCATGTTAAATGCTTAACTGCAATCAAAGCAAATTCTCAGACTTCTGAATCTACAAAGACTTCTAACACCAACCAATTTGAATTCTCCCAGGAGCAAAGATAGCACTGTACATTTACACTTATTCCAAAACCCAGTAGTTTTATTGATTACTCTGACACATCATTAGATTTAATTTCCACACCCTTTGCATTAATGAAGAGAAGCTTCTAAATATATCACCATTTCACTCATGAAACATTTGATGGCTAATACAAGAATCATCCCACTGATTATAACATTTAAGAGGGAGTTCAGTTGTTTTTAAGATTAGTGACTCAGTACAGTGTCTTCTTTTTTTGTTCTTAGCTTGCCCTCCCAGTCTGTCTCCTGATCACCACCCTGAGAGGGCACGCACACATGGCAATCCATATTACTCTTATACAACATTCTTGGAAAGGAAATATTAAAAATACATTCAGCTTTGGTGTAGAAATCCCCTTCTTCGCTCTTCACAAATGAAGGAAGCTGTGAAAATCTTTTGTGCAGTCAAAGGGCAAAAAAAGAACAAAGCAATCTCTATTACCAGACTGGGCAACAGCAAAAAGGGAGGGGGGTGTTACATCAGGCCTTGAAAAACACTAAACACCTACTAACTGAAGATAAACAAGATACAAATGATGCTGTGCCTTCTCAATAGGCTCCAGCACAAAAATTTCACCACAAAATGCTAGAAATTAAGGAAAGACCAAGTATTTCACAAAGTAGTGATCTAGGTCCTGCTGCTTCCATACTCATCTGCTGTAATACTTCCAACAGCTTGGTGCCCGAAGATAAATTTCTTGGTATTTACTAATCTCTTACACACACACACACGTATATATTGCTCTGCCCATATTTATTCTCTCCTCTGCTGTAGCAGAAACTTTTGTCACTACCCAGTTCCATTTCCTTGCTGGAGTACAGACAGGAAGCAAGGGGAAAATGGGTATTCAACAACCTCTTTCCTCTCCCATTCTATTCCACTTGCAGAAAACTAATTTTAGCTCTTATTTAATCTACAAAACCATGACCAACCTTGCCATGCAGCAGTATCATACATAGCTCTCATTTCCTTCTATTATTCCAGGAACTTGACAAAGAAAGTTTCTCTACTCTCTACTGATAAGCATTTGACTCAAACACCCTTTCTTTTTAAAAAGTCCATATTCTTTGAAAAAGCATTTCCATCTGGCACTTATCCCACATCTCACATTAAAATTAGTTTTTCCAGGATGACAGTATCCTTTTTCACCAGCAAAACTCTCAGCAGAACCTCCTTATCCTTCAGGATAAGACACCTCTATCTGAAATACTGGTTCAGCAAGACTACTTAAGACACATAGGTGTGGGCATTACTGAAGAAAAAAAGAAGTTGTCAGAAGAAATACCTTACAAGAACAGTGTCAAACGATAACTCGTGTATTTAAAACTATGAAAGATGGGGGGAAAGCATCTCTCCTTCTTATAGTATCTTAATAAAAGAAAGTAATTGCATTCAGTTCACTTGGAAATTAAAATAAATACATAAAGCTACCTTAAAATCTCAGATTCATATTTACAAAACAATAAATACAGCAATATGAGATTTAGTTTTCATCTCTTCAAAACAACATCATTAACAACACTGTCAGACGCTGAAATAAGCCCTATTTTGCATGTTTGCCATTGCTCATGTCCATTAATCACAGCTGGCAAGTACATTTTTTCAAGGTATTTTTAACACAACTGGGACTTTAAAAAAAAAAAATCAAACCCACAATAAGCCTTTATTATATCTTATGAAGCTAAAGTGGTTCAACAATGTGTGCAGTTATGGACAAAAAGATGTAGTCAAGACTTATGCACCTGAACAAAACGGAAGCCCTACTGCAGCCGGGAACCAATTTACATCCATGCAAAGACAAGGGTGTGAAAGGATTTTTCTTAATGCCAGACTATGTATTTTCAGATGTGAAATAAGGTATGTGTACAGCAGCTGGACAGTACACCACAAAACACACCTGTTCTTGGAAAGCTGCCTTTGCAACACAGAGACAGGACCAGATCTGGCAAATGGACAGGATGGGATCGGCCAACTTCCAAACTGAACTCCTGCACTAGCTCCTGGGCACAACTCTGCTGCACATGAACACCAGTCTCCTCAGGTGACAAAATGCACATTTTTCCTGAAAATGCTGAAGCACTGGCCAATTTTATGCTGAGCTGCATTACCACAACTGTAAATAAACCAAGGCAAGATCATTGCTAGAAGTGCAAGTAATGAAATATCCACAGAGAAGAAGGCATGACTGAAATTGGATTTTTGCTCTGTCCACTGCTCCCATAGCTCCCAGGCAAGGCTGATTACAGGTAAAAATACAAAGTGACAGAAACCTCAGATCCATGAGGACACCACCGTGAATAGAGACACAAAATTACAGTGTTTTAAGACATAAGCATCATGTCCTCATTCTGCTACAACCTCAGTACTGTAAGAAAGAACTTCCACTCTTCCGATCCACCTAGCACGCAGTGAACACCTTAAATCCCAATTTCATTCCCCTAAAATATGCACCTTATAGAAGAGCAAATCCTTCTCCCAGCCTCTGCTAAAAATCCTCCTTTCAGACTTATTACTATGGCAAAGACACTCATTCAAAAAAAGCAAAGGAGTTAAGATCAAAATAACATACAAGTGTCATTTTGTTTCATTTACTTCTTTCAAGAAAGCTGACAAATCGCAGAGTTTATGAATTCATAATTTCATTCTGCAATTAAAACACATTAAGACACATTTAGCTGAACTACATTAAACTGCCTAAATCTGTACCAATATTCATTTACTGTGTCAATATGTAAACAATCTTTTAAGTCAAAAGAGTTGTCTTTTTGCTGCTGTTTTAAAGCGGAATAGACCAATGCCTGAACCGAGCTTGTGAAACAAGAACATCTAAAAAGCAGAAGACCAATACAAATATTGGTTCTTGACACAGAAGAGACAGGGGAGGGAAGAAGGGGCTGCCGAAGTCTCAACATGTGGCAGAACAGAAATCTCCACTGGGTTCCAAGTTTTGAAAAGTAATGGCACCATTCAGAATAGGGATATTCGTTGCATATTCAATCCCTTCTCCACATTCAGCACGCACCAAGGTCAAAAACTAAGATTTAACTCCTTTTTCTATAAGGGACTTATTTCAAAACAAGTAACTTTTTTCAAAAAATCTAAGAAACAACTCTGAAGGGTATCACGGGATTTAAAATGCAGTGAGAATATCACAATAAATTGCTGCAGTGGTCAGGTCAACAGAGATGATGCGCAGGTAAATTATTTGAGATATTTTGGCTGTGATCCACAAGAGTACAAACCCCCAGAATTATAGGAAGAAACTGCACCCCATCTCTTTGATCCACTGCCAGCTAGGCCCGAGACAGTGTCAGGACACAGAAAAAAATGCCCTCTCATTTGCTATGCTTCATGTCTTTCCACAGGAACTGGTCTCTTCCTTGTCGTTCTATTTCCTGTACACAGACCAAGCCTATTGTCACTAGGTCAAAACACACACACATGCCACCGACTTACCAGCCTGCGCTGGCATAAATCTCCCTTTAGGCAGAGGTGACCTGCAGCCTCACAGCCGTGAAGGAGGTCCTGTCCCTCTCCAGGCCTGGCGGATCGCAGCGCCGGCCGTGCAGAGAGCAGCTCACAGGGAGCCCTCCGGGACAGGGGGTGACAGCCACGCCAATGCTCCCAGCGATCCTCTCCTGCTGACCGGCTGCCGGCGGGGGGGATCCGCACAGCCCGGCCGCCCCGTCCCTCCTCCCTTCCCCTAATCCCTCCTCCTCAGCCGCCCTGAACCCTCAGCCCGCAGCCCCTCCTCCGGCAGCTCCTTCAAGCCCCGGCCCCCACTGCAGCCCCCCACCGCCGGTCCCCCTCCCCTCCCGTCCGGGACACCGTCCCCGCGTGGGGCCGCGCTCGGCCCGGCTCGGCCGGACCCCCCCGCGGCCTCGGCCCCGCGGCTCACCAGGAGTAGGTCTGCTCCGCCATGGCTGCGGCTGGGCAGC
>VZTE01004904.1:746943-775215 GCA_013397775.1 Eulacestoma nigropectus | reverse complement strand
GCGGAGCCGCGCCGAGGGGCGGGGCCCGAGCCGTGCGCGGGGTCACGTGCCCACAACACCTTCACGTGCCGCCGCCGCCGGCCGCGCGCAGGCGCTGTGGGACTGAGGCCGCCGCTGGCTGTCGGGTGCGGCCGCGCCGCTGCTCGGGATCAGCCCCGCGGGCGGGCGGCTTCGCTGCGGACGCTCCCGCTGGAGCCTCGCCGCTCGGGGTGCCGTGCCCGGCGGCTGGCGGGGGCGGAGAGAGGAGGGGTGGACGGAGCTTCCTCCGGCAGAAAAGCAGCGCGAGCTGCGGGTGGATTTTGGGGCTGGGGGCTTCCGGCGCGGGGAGCCGCGACTCCCGAGGAGAATCCCGAGCCGGCGTTTCCTTTCCCGCAGCGGCCCCCTCCCGCCCTGCCGCAGCAAGCGGGGCAGCTCCCCCGGGCTTGCGGGGTGCCTGGGGACGGCGGTCGCGGCTGGCTCGGCTCGGTCCTGTTGGCCGGAGAGTGACCCCGGTGCGGTCGGGGTACCCCTGTAACGTGGGGCCCCGGGGGCTCCTCCCGCTGCTCTGGCACGTCGCTGACCTCCCGCATCCCGCAGGAGTACGTGACTTCCCTGGAGTTTGTGTTGCCGCTGTGCCGAGGGGTTCCTCTGAACGAGGGTTGGGTGGTAAATGCACCGTTCGGGTAAAATATTTCGTAACTCCGGTGTTTAATTCATCAAATGCACAGGTGTTTCTGGAGATTGCTGTATTTTTGAATTTGCGATCTTTGAAACCAAGTAAAGTCAATAGGATCAAATGCTGAAAGTATTTTTTATTCCAGATACTTTGACCAAATAAAAATAATGTGCTTCATTTTATCGCCAGCCCTATATTAAACCTGTGCAAGTCCCAGGCAGAGAAACTGCTGTGTTGATATTGGTCTTGTCTCTCTCCTCCCTGGTTTCTGCTGCCAAACCCTCAGCTCTTCATTATGTTTCTGCCAAATGCAGAACTAGTGCTTTTTCCTCGGTTTGCTCACGTGAGTAATCCTTACCTCCTGGGAGTTCACTTGCAGCAATTTTTTTGCAAATGGGGCTTTGCAGAGCTTGGATCAATTGTTCCAGTCCAGCTGTACATTCCCGTTCATTGTCCCTTTCAGTGTGGGAGGGAGAACAGCCAGTTTGAACACACAGAGGTGACGTAACTGCATCAAACATAAATAGAAGAACGAATGCCTGTGGCTGGTAAAATAGGTATTTGTTTTAAGAACAAGCATGAAGAAATTCTATACCTCAATGGAATTTTGTTAAAATCTTCAAAAAAATAATGGGTCATTGGGACATTCTCATTGCATCTACAGGGATGCCAGATGCCTCTGAAATTTGGACCCCACTTTAGTTTGTTTCTATTAGTGGATTGAATAAATTATTTTCTTGCTGTCTCATTTATTCTCTTAAATGGAAAAACCTTAGGCTGGTATGTGGCCATGACAGAGGATTAAAACTAAGGAATGTCTCTGTTCATCTTTGTTCTGTCACCAGTTGCTGTGTAATCCCGGGCAGATCACTTCATCCCTGCTAGGTGGGCTCCTTCATCAGTACAGAGGAAACTGCAAAGTGTTGCAGCCACCTGTAGTTTTGGGGAGCTGCAGCAGGAAGATGCTACACATGCAACACAGGTTTACTTGGTGTTGGTGGAGGGAATGCCTGGGATTCCTGTGCTCCAGTTAAATAATGCTTTTATTAAGATGGTGCTGGGTTCTGAGTATTTCCCCCCCTGTATCTTCATGCTTTCAAAACAAGTGATTTGGGTTGTGTCACTTCAGTGTCCAAATCCTCTGTGGTTTTCACAGCCCTTTGGCTTTGTGGACAGGAATGACCTTAGAGCTCCCAGCATAATCAGCACTTTACCCACTTACTAACATCTGTTTGAGAATTGGATTTATCAACTATGAGGTGGAAATGCTCCAAGTACCATGACTGACTGGGTCATGGGATCCCTGCTGGGATCAGTCGTGGCAGCTGGGTGTGCTGGAAGGATGAGGTGAGGAAGGATGAGGTGAGGAATGCTACTCTTTCCTCCCATCCAGTTCAGGCTGGACTACCTGGAAAAACGTCCTCCCCTATTTGACCTCTGCCCTCAGCTTGTAGCCTGTGTACAGTCCCTGTGCCCACCTCAGCAGATCTGGAGAGTTTTCGTGGATATGATGCACAGAGAAGGGAAGAGTCATCCTCGGAACTGGAGCTGTGGGGTACACAGCCCAGTCAGTCAGTTTGGGGGAAAACTCTGGTGTTCCCATATACACATATCCCCCATCTAAAAAACCACTCGGGCTCTGGATAGAATTTGAACAATGGATAAGTTCCCTGCTTTTGTTCTCCTCAGCACAGCAGAAAGACCTGCAGAAATGCTTAGATAACTAACAAATAATTTGGAATCCTCACTCTACTGCGGTGCAAACCTGAGTGTCTGGAATGCCTGTTTGTGCTACCCTTTTCATTGATTATAACAGAGTAAATGTAAGAAGAAAAAAGAACATCTCTGTCCTTTTAAATCAGTGCAGGGAAAAATAAATCAGGGCTTCAGCCTTGTCTTGATACTAAAGAGCCTTTCCTAATTTTTTTTTCTGAGAATAGGATGTAAAACTGATATTGGTATCTATGAAACAGTATCTCCACTTCATGTTCATATTGAAATAGCTTCCAGTTTCTCAGGCTTGTAAAATTTCCAGCACATTAATTTGGCACAAATTATTTATAGCTGATGAGCAATTAAAGTAGTTAAATAATTTCTTTCCAGCATCTCAGGCTTTGTGACTAGACTATTAAATGATTTTGCAAGCTTGCTCTATCATTACAGGATAGCGGTGGGATGAATTCACAGGAGAAATTTATTCCTCCTTGCAGACCCAGCATCTGCTCTCACTGCAAACTGGAGCACTGCTTGCATTCCCCAGATAATTTTCTCAGCATATCTTTTGTACAGTCTTTCTTTGGACCTAGAAGAGAGCTTTAGTCTGAATTTCAGTGACAATTTACTCTGACATTACAAAGTCCTCCCAAAATACCTGTTCTGCCTGGAACCTTTGATGTAGACTGATGCTTTACTTAGACCTGTCAAGGTATTTCAGAACTAGCAGCAAACAAAACCATTTTTAAAATTATTTTTATATTTGGAAGGACAGCTCTCAGAGGCAAGTGTGGTAGAGACAAATCAGATGAAAATACTGGCTACAAAGAGTCCTCACCTCCAAGTTGTTTAAATGTCAGTAGATGACATTTAGCTAACCATGTCTTGATTCTGCTATAATGGAGGTGGAAAGAACCAGAGGAGCTTCATGTAGACACTTCACCTTTCGGGAAAGGACATGACAGGTATAGTTGTCAACCTTACTTTGTTTAGGAAAGAACAAATAGCATGGAAATGAGCAGAAAAGGAAGGAAAAAAAACAAAAATCAAGAGATCCACTTCTGACTGTATAGCTGGAAGCTGCACTAGGCTATTTGCTTGTAAGTTCCTTGTGAGATTCCCCTTTATAAACCTAATTAAAACGTGCACTGACCATGTGTGACATGGTCTCTTCACTACCACCTAGTGGGAAACTCCTTCATAACCCAACTCCAGAGCTGCTCCTGCTCTCCACCCTCACCCTCAGCCTGATGGTAGAAACAGGGTATAAGTGGAGGGAGAAAATGACAGATGACTGGGAAGGAGGACAGTCTTGTTTCCACATACAGGTAAAGGAATGTGTAGAGGAAGTCTGTAATTTAAACCCATTCTGCCCCATGGATTTACCACACCACAACTCCAAGCTCTGCATCCAGCCCAGCCCACTGATGAAAAAACCTTCTTGGTAAAATCAAATTTTTCAATTATAATCACTTACACCAAAGACTACTACATTAGAACCTGAATGAGTATCTATTGGAAACATTAAAACCATGTATTCAAGCAAGTCCTTCCCCACTGAGATACTCAGGGTTTGCACAAATAGCTGAAATCCAACCCTATGAAAACAACGTGAAAATGACAGTTATCTCAGATTTTTCACATTCCTGTGTGCCTTTTGGGACTAAGCTCCCAATGCACAAATAATAATCAGTTTTAGTAGTCATGTGGCTTTTTTCCTCCCAATAATAGAAATAAGGGTGAACATTATCATAATAGCTCTCACATTTCAAGAAGGGTGTTATGTTAATGTCACTCAGGCCAGTAAAGCATTTAGCAGCCACAGCAGGAAGAACAGTAAAATGGTAAAGAATTATTAAAAGAACCATTTCTCTGTGTTTCATTTGCCAACGGCAATTTTACCACCCTATTCAGGGAACTATATCGGCTCCCTCTAGTAGCACTTTTATCATAAATATATTTAGGCTTTTTTTCCTTCTCTGTACGTTCCTTGAAGCCACATTACACTGGCTTTGTACCAGCAAATTACTGCATTTTTCATCATGTACACTTAATAATGGATATAATTCAGTGAACTAAGACACCAGAGGTAAAAATGGTGTTGATATAGGAGTCTATTCTGCCTTCCATGCTGTTCACAGGACTCTGCTGTCCTTTACTGTGGGTTTGCCCTAGTGCAATAAGTAGAATACAGACCAGTACATATAAAATGAGAATAATGTTCCTATTGTGTACCCATTCATACTTTCATGCAGTGTTTTCAGTGTTGAGTAATTCACTTACTTTATTAGATACAGGGGAGAAGAGATTACTTTGAAACAGTTAATACAAAACCAAATAACGCAAACATGAGAAAAATGAGCAGATATCACTTAGTGTCTTCAAACTTTAAGTTTCCCCTGTTACATTTACCAAGATCATATTAACCAGAGTGACTTCAGAATCAAGTCATGGCCTGGGAAATTGTTACAATTAAGGAAATCAACATATAGTAAACACTGGTAATAGATAAAAATGGGTATAGGAAACCCAAGACCCCTTATTTCAAATATTCATCCCCAAGGCACAATCCTTGAGTACAATTCAGCTACAGGAGAACATTGTCTGATTATGGCACTCTGCAACTGAGCTCTTCCTCTAATAGAACTATAATCTAGCTGGTTAAAGCTTCCACCCTTTACATCTGCTATTCTCTCATCACCTCACAACTGCACTTGTAATAATCTGAGAATATGATATTGCAATCCTTAGTGCCAGGCTATAAAATAGAGATGCTGACTAATTCACAACAGGAATCTCCTTCAGTCTGACCACTAGCTTTTTTTAAGAAACACTGAAAACCTCACTGGTTTTCCTGCACTGAGGAATCTGAAATACTTAATGAGGCTGAACGATTCACTGGCACAGCCTGGCAGGTTCCAATGAATGGAAAGATGAAAGTGGGTAAGTTTATTTGGTTTTTTGCTAATTGTCCAGGCTCCTGTAGTTTAAAATGGACAATTCTAATAGACCAAGGGAAAAAGCCCTTCAGGATAAAGTGATAGAGAATATTTACCTCCTCCTCAGTATTTGAAAGGTTTCCTTGTTCAGCTAAGCGTTCTCCACATGGTATCCAGTTGTAGCATTCAGGGAGGTCCTATCATACAAAGAGATGTTCATTTCTGGTTTTATAGCCTTCAAAGTTCACTGGTTTCAAAAAAAGCTTCTACAGCTGAAGGTCTTCAAGCAGCAGCAGCATCAGGACTTCTGGGTGCATAAGGAATCCTTGAAACCACATAATACAGACATAATTTGTTGCTATGCTTTCTTCTCTTTACAGTTTCCATTGACAAATATTGCTGTTCTTTGTTTAACCTTAATGGTCTGTGTCCCCATCCCCCCACAAACATTCAACAGGTTTATATACCAACAGAATATTGACAATCTTTTAAACAAGAACAGTGGTAATATTTTCCACCTTAGTTTATGTAAAAGAGATCACGATGCCAAAGAGAGGCAGAAATAAGTAACACAGAATGACAGCATCTCCTCTGTCACATATTGCAACAGCTCCATAATCTGTTGTGTCTGCTTGCAAAATCCTTGAATTATAAGGACATAGCATGCAGAAACTGTATGACATGGATGGATACTGTAATTACAATTGAAAATTACTGTTATCAGCCAGTAATGTTGTCATGTCTACTGGGGGGGGGGGGGAGGGGGGGAATAAAGGAAAACTGTAATAACAAATAAAATGCATGAAAATTGTATCAACACACTGACAGTACAATGCCAAAAAATGCTCACCATTCTTTAAATACTCTTTATTAAGAATATGACCCCAAAAAATCTTTAGAAGCTGAAGTTGTATTTTTACATTAATGTTCACATGAATATTTCTTACAATAAATGTTTTTACATGGACTCTGAATTTTTACTCCTTTTTAGCCGCACAAAGTCGTCTGTATCCATTAGAGCTTTGTTAACGCCCTGCAGGGAGGGGACGTGGTGCTCTGAGCGCAGATCAGATCTAAAATAAAAGGCAAGAGTTAATACAGTCCCGCCCGGTGCCTGGAGGGAGGAGGGGCCGTCTGTAGGCACTCTGTCCTGCAGCTGCTGACTCAGGAGCCTGGAGAGCTTGGCCAGTGGTGCCCACAAGGGAAAACAGGGGCCAAGGTCCTCTGCAGCATTGTCTTGGGACACTGCCCGGTCTGGGGACAGCCCCTACCAGGCTCCGTTTAGCTCAGGCTTGATGGGAGTGTATAGACACAGGCAGCTCCCCCTGGCAAGCCTCCATTGAGAACAGCTTTACATCCTCCAAGGAATCATTCGCATGAGACACTCGTGCATCGAGTCCACATGTGCATGTCAAGTTACTCCCTAATTTAGCCACTCAAAGTAGATACATTCATTTATATCATTTCAGACCAGAAAAGACAATTTAGTCATAAAGACTCCTGGAGAACTGTATTAAGCAATTCCAGCCAAGCCAGGGATCATGTTTTAGGAAATCACCCAACAGGTGGGAGCAGAACCTCAGAGCAGGGTTGGTATCAAGAAGAGATGGAGGTAGATGATGAAGGGGAACCACAAGCCTGCCCAGAGCACTTGTCAGAAGCAGCAGGGCAGTTGATGGTAGAGCAGGGATTTTGAGCATGACCCAACACCCAGGGCCATCCCTTATGAAATACTTGAATCACAAGGTCAGAGGGGCAAGCCCTGCAGTCCTCGAATTATGTGGGAACACTGCTCCTGCTCATAATTGATCAATAAACATAGCAAGTTAAAATGGAGGTACTACTCGTATTTGCACACAAGATATCCAGCAAGCCAAAGTCAGAATTGAAAAAGTCACTTAAGACTTGATGCTCTGCCACAGAAGTCAGCTGGAGCTTCAGAACATCCTGCGAGTCTTGGGAATGTTCACATAAAGCCAGTGGTCGCCTCCCCCTCTGCTGGGGGTTGCACAAAGGCCAGCGCAGCTGCCAATGTGGCTCTCTCAGCCCAAAGGCTTTGGCAAGGCCTGACACTGGCTGTATTTCACTACTGCCAGAGCTCCAAGCAGGTTCTGTGATATTCCAGTGGCAGCACCTTCTCCTGAACCATGCGCAGCCAAGCACACCTCTTCCTTTTGGCTATTCCACCTCCTTCCTTCTCCAAAACTAATGGGGCCAGAAGTAAGCCATGCTTCTCCATCCCCATCTTCCTAGTTTTCTTTCCATAGCTCACTTTTCCATACTGCAGACTTTCTATCCCTTCATTTTCTTCTTCTCTCTCCTGCTTCCCTCCCTTTCCCCCTCCCCCTGCTTTCTCTCCCTCTGCACTTTGTGAACTGCAGCAGCAGTGCTGAAGTCCAAAGTTCAGTAACTTGCTAAAGCACACAGATAAATATGAACCTTGGAGAATTTACATTTGCTCCAATGTAAACAGATAGCCAAGGGTCCCTTTATCACCACTGGCTCAGGACAGTCGTGGGGGGTCTGAAGTGGCTCAATTTTGTATTTTGTTTTTTTGGTGTGGGGGGGGTGGGTGTAAAGGCGGGAGGCTGTGCTGTGCCCACTCTCCTGACAGTCGGGCGTGTTACCTCAGGAACATGGTGTAGGGAAGCTGGAAGCAGGATAACCTGAAATTCAAACCCAAGAGACACCAGGCTGAAGACGATGGTCTCGAAGCTGACTCATCTCCAAGTGGAGCTGCTGGAAGCGCTGCTGGAGTCGGGGCTGACCAAGGAGACCTTGATCAAGGCACTGAGCGAAGCAGAACCCTACGGGCTCCAGAGTGAAAGTCAGCGCGCTATCAATGCCCTCCAGACTGAGAAAGGAGAGCCCTGTCCCGACATCCCCAACCTCCCCAACGGAATGGGGGAGTCCAGGTTATCAGAAGATGAAACCTCAGATGACGGGGAGGAATTTACCCCTCCAATAATGAAGGAGCTGGAAAACTTGAGCCCTGAGGAGGCTGCTCACCAGAAGGCTGTGGTGGAAAGACTATTACAGTAAGGACAGATTTACTGCTCCTCTCTGATGCTTTCTTGCACTCTCCCTCTAACTCTCTTTTCCTTTCCCCTTCTCCTCAGTGTCCCTAGTTTTCATGATTGATCTAGCTGCACAGTCTTCATCCATGCCAGGACTAGCAGCCCCAAATGCTTTAGAAATGCTCAGATTTTCCTTTTATCTTGCTTAAAATGCATGAAGGAAGCTATGAAGCCTGATTACATATTTGACATGCTTATAGCATCAGGCTTCAGAATAGTCCAAGGCCTGTATAACTCACGTCTCTCTGACTGAGTGTTAGGGTTTGGGATTTAAATTTTTAATAGAATTCACAATTTCAGTCATCAAGAAAGAAAAAAAAAAAAGCTGGTCACTCTGAGCAGGTGCTATATTTGTATGGATGATACAGTGAAGTTGTAAAGTTTCCCTGCTGTATTTAAGGAGAATGATATTGTTAATTTCACTGGGGTTTGCTATAGATTATTGACCAAAGACAAATCAAGAGACCTCATCCTTGTTGTTCTTCTGAGTGTGAAGTTCCATGACTTCAGTGGGGATTTTTCTTGTAAAAAGCACACACCAAATACATGCAGAGGTTAAAACCTGTACAGAACACTCTGCTTCTACCATCCACTGCCTGTCACAGTCACAAAGTACATACACTGCAACAGTTACAGGGGTTGCTGCCACACAAATTTGCCTTTGCATACAAGCATTTTTGAGATCAAAAGACAGGGAAAGTTCCCTGAACCAATAGCTTCACAATAGACTCAAAGAAATATTCACTCATTTTCCCATTTGGGATTCTTACTGGGATACAATCCCCATGGGAGACCCAAGAGGTATATCCAAGCAAGGATCAGGCCCATCCTACCATCTACCACAACAGATTCTTGCCTGTTTTGGGGCTATTTTGAAATGACAAGCTGATAGAAGATGGAGGTGCAACAACATCCTGCACCTAAAATCTTCACTTAAAATCCAGCTATGGAATTCCTCGGGCTTTCTGATCACTCTTTTTCACGTGCAAAGGAAATAAACAGAAAATATAGCAGAAGCAAACATCAAATCCCACCACAAAAGGCCAGAGCTAAGAAAACAACATGACAAGAGTTAGCATTTGCTGTAAATACTTAAAAGAAAGCTCCCTGGCAGATTGGGAGTTAACGATTCTGCAGAACCCAAGAGAGGAAAATTCACTGCTCTTACCTGGGTGGGGAAAACATTCCCAGTAATTCAGTCCTCCTCCTGGCCCAGTATGTCTCATTTCTTCCCCACTTCCAGATCTGACACATCTTTCTCTACTTCCTTTACATCTTTCAGATTCTTTTTACCTATTCCCCTTCTCTCCTCACTATTGTTTCTGCTGCTATTCCTCCCATTTTGTTGTCTCCTTGGCTGATTCTCTCTCTGCCTCCCACTCTTTTTCTTCCCCTCATCCTAGTCTCCTTCTCATCTTCCTGAGTCTGCGTACAGGTCTTGGGGTAGTTTGAGCCCAGTGGCACCGGGCGGGCCCTGGCTAGTTACTAATTATCCAATGGCTTTATTATTTCTCTTTTGTCTTATAAATTTATAGATGAAAAGACCCTGATAAGCTTTTTGATCATTAACTTTTGATGGTTTATTAAGTATCTCTTCAGAAAGCAAGCCATGAAAGTTGAGGAAGACCCCCTGACTTTGTCCCTTTTTCACTAATGAATGGGTGAAGCAGGACTGAAGTGACATCTGCTGTGATCTAAGAACAGACACACGGATGGAGCTAATTCCTTCCTGTCACCCTCACTTCAGCATGATTTCTGGTTTCTGATCCTCCCTGCCTTTCTAGGAACTTGCTTCTCTGTGCTTACCAGCCTCACCACAAGTCTTACCTCTCTTCAAAACTTGTGACATTAACAACCGTCTGATGAACAGTCAGACAGTCCACTGAGCAGCATTTCCATTTCACAAATGGAAACTGAGGTACAGAAATTCTAGGACCTACCTAAACCCCTGAGACAGCACAGAGGAGACTGGGCAAGGACAGGGATCTCCTAAGCCTCACACTGCCTCTTAATTACCAAAGCTTTACTCTGAAACATCAGAATTCTCTGTCATCAGTCTCCCCCACCACAGGATAGAGCAATTCACTTCTGCTGTTGAGGACAGTATGAAGGGACCAGAAGCCTCAGTTTCAGCAAAAAATTACAAGTATACTTAAAGAGGTCTGTAATAGATCGAAATCAATCAAGTTAAAATGAAAATAGTAGGAAGCCTGCATTGACATGTTTCAAATTTCTCACCAAAGCAACAGTGTGTCTAAAACTCTATTCAAAGCATCTGAACCAGTGTCAGGAGTTGATAATACCCTAAGAAGTTGTTACTTACTAATAAACTTTTTTTTGGTTTTAAGATCAAAGCTTTCCATTAATAGATGCCTACAAGTAATGTCCTTCAAATAGTGTTAAAGTATTGTAAGGCAGGGCAGAACAGTCTGTGACAGAAATGACTTCCAGCAATAGATACAAGAAAGGCGGGTAAGAATCTCCATGCCCAGGGATTCCCAGCAAAAGGTCAATGCCTGCAAAGCTATTTCAGCATCTACACAAGAGTTTCAAAGCAGAAACCAGATGGAGGCAATTCTGCCTTTAGACAGAAGCCTCTTTGGGCATTATTAACAATTCCTGGTCTGCAGACCAGATTTTAGCAGAGAGATTGACTTGTGGGCAGCTATTGCTGATACAAGAAAGTCTTTGTGGTAACTGCAGCCATTGCTTATAAAGTAGAACCAGGAAAACTGTCCGTTATTAGGCTTTCCAGGAGCTGGAAAGGGAAAAAATTGACAGCACCAAGAGACTATGTCCTCACAGGACCACTGAAGCTGAAACCACAGTCTTGAAAGCTCTGGTCAAAGCTGAGTAGAACAAGGTGTAGAGAAGATACACCCACAGGACTGGGTGCACCCATGGGTGTTGATTAGATTTTGTCCCTACAGAGAAAAAATGCTAAAAGCAGTTCAGATAAAGGTTTCTCTAGTGGGGAATTAACATAATTTCATTTTGTCCTTTCATATGTCTCACTGATCTCCCATAGATTTACAGTTTGAATAAAAACATTCTTTCCATATCAATCCACACAGAAAACAAATTGCATCTATGATAAGAATTAAATGACTCAGTAGGGAGATAGAGCTGTGTGGAGAAACTCCCAGATATTCCCAGAGTATAAAGCAAGAAGGAGGCTACCTTGGGGGAAGGGATCATACTTTTGCAGGTAAAGCAAATGGAGAGAGGTACAGCAACAATCCACCTGTAGGGCAAGGGGTGAAATTCCATTAGGAAAGAGAGAAATTGAGATAAGCAACAGAATTTCCCTGGAGGCAGGGATAAAAGCGTGTTTTCCAGGAGAAAAAAAGAAAACAAAGATATATAATGACAAAGGTTCAGTCCTTCCCCTTGCTTAGACTCTAGCTGGGGAAATCTGGAGATGAAGCTGCCACACCCCTTTCATTTCCACACATAAACCAAGATGAGGCAAACCAGGCCAAGTTCAACAGAAAGGAACACTGCCAGGATGGATAGTCTTACCTTCCCTCTGCCTAGCCCGGCTCCAGGCTGTGCACTGGGTTGTGTAGCAGCTCCAGAGGAAAGGGCCAGGGGATGGTCCTGAGCACTTCACAGCTCTGAACCTCTGTTTGAGCAGGGTCTGGTCTAAAGCAGCAATTCAGAACCCACCTCAGGGAAATGAAGGCTTCTCTCACCTGAGAATCAGAACAGGAAAGAAGGAGAGAGAGAAAATGAGGAAGAGGATAAGAAAGAAAAGAACAAAGGAAAAAGAAAAAGTCAGGAAGAGTGAATGAGGGAGAAGGTCCCCTGAACGTTACATCTCCAGCTCTCTGGAATGGGTTTTCATTAATGCTAACAACTTGATATTTACTTTCCATTTAAATTTGAGATGTTGCTATAAATTATCAACCAGCCTCTTGTTCCCTTTGAGTTTATAACTAACTACCTGGGTTACTTATTGTTCAGGTAACAAAAGGGAGGTGAAAACGCCCTTAAAAAGTGACCTGAGAACTAAGAAAATGGGAAGCTGTCACGGAGAGAGGACCCTGGTCCCTGTGGTGGGGATGAGCCATGGGGAAGGGCTATGCTCACATTGCAATAAGCAACTGAGAGCAGGAGAACAAGAATTCAGAAGAAGAAAGTAAAAGCTACCTGTGTGAGACCAGCTAGGAGACAGAGATTAGACCCTGGAGAACAAGACCCTGGGGAGACAGTTTGCATCTGGGGAGAAAGGAAAACTAAAAGGCAGAAAACAGTCTTGGAGATAGGGAAGGAGAGCTTGAGCAAGGCAGACCCATTTGTGCAGTTCTGACTCACTGAAACAATTGAGATTTGACTGTAACAACAAGCAGGAGAACTCAGTTTAGAGTGAAATTCTCCCCTCTGACAGTCAATGACAGTCTTATAGCCAGTGAAAGAAAAAAGGTTTCAACATCTGATGTCTTAGCCTGTGATGGAGGCCCTGCAGGTGAACTGTGTATTTGGGACACGGTTCAGCTGACCAGACTGTCATCACTTGGACTGTGGTGTAGCCTTGGGCCTAAAGGACTTGCTGCATTGATTTTGCAGACTGGCCTTTGACAATGTACAGAGTAGCCAGGATTTCATACAAGTGTCTTAGGAAATCACACTGTACTTAGATTCCTTGCACTATTTTGCATCACAAAGCTCCCTGCTGTGTCAAAAGAAGACAAAACCCACAAGTCTTTAACCCCTGTGAGAGGAGATTCACAGACACTTTCTGGTTTATTCCTGAAAGTGAGGATCTCAACAGGGGAGACAAAACTGACTCGACTGAGGTACAGAAAGGAACTAACACGTAACAGAGGCTTCCATCAGTGGCAATGCAGTCTTTCCTCTTCCTGAGGAAAGAGCCAGAACTCAAATCTAAGAGACCAGATTCTTAGTCAGAGTCTTTTCTCCTCTATACAGGGACTTGGACAATGAATGCAGGGTGCAGGTGCTGGCCAGACTATCACAAGTACAAAGGCAGGAGACTGGTTTAGGCAGCAGGAGAAAAAAAAAACAACACGAGGAAAGAAAATCTTTCTTAAATTCAGCTCAGTTTGAGCCTTTGAAAGACAAAGATGGTTAGGGGAAGATGCTGAAAATCAGAAGCCTCTATGGCAAGTGCTCCAAAGTAAAAGAGAAACAAATGTTCTGTTTTAAGCAGGTTCTTCAAAAAGCTGTGACTGACACCATTTGTGTCACACTTTAACTGCTGTGGAGCTTGCTCCTTGGACTACGCAGCCACTGGGAGAGGGGCTGCAGGGGAACAGAGATAAGGGTGTTTGTACTGAGAGAACGGGTGTGGACTTTGTCCTCCTTATCACTGCAGCCTCCGGCAACCTCCTGAATCAACAAAGCAATGAACAGCACAGTTGTTGCCTATTGCTCAGACATGTGTGCTCTTGTGACCGTTTCTGCACAATCCCAGGTACCTTTTTTCCTCCCCAATGCTCCTTTGATGCTGGTGTTAAATATGACACCAGTGTCCTCCTACAGCAATGCAAACCATTTCCTCCAGACATTTCACACAGAAGGATGCTCTTGTTCAAAGTGAGCCAGGGGCTATTCTGCAGAGGTGCTTTGGCACTGTTTGGATTTAGACTGACAGGTTTCACATCTTTATTTCTACTGTGACTTTCAGCTGTGGTGAAATCAATACACATAAAGTCACAGTTGTGTTTTCTCTACTTTCCTCAAGAACCTTCATGGATATTCCAACTGGAGATCATAAAAAACAGAGATTCACATTAATTATAAAATCCCAAATGATTTCTCAAATTTTGTGAGCAGATCTCAAATAGTTCTAGTCCCTCAGCTGTTACCTAAAGGAGGGCAGCAATAGGAGGAATTAGTGGTTTGCCTGTAGTTCTATATTGCATTTAGAAGCTCTGAGTAGATCTAGGTGTGAATCAATGTGTTTGAGTAACACACAGCAGATGTGTAAGAACACAATCCTGGATAATTTGTCATATACATATGCATACAGAGCTGTCATGTCACAGTATAATGACAGCCTGTTTCCACTTGCTGAATCAGTGCAAGGCAACCCAACATGGACCACAGGGCATGAGTGAAGTTCAGTCTAGTATCACAATCAATCTGTCTTGGAAAACTTAGTACATCTGCCCCATCTGCCTTAAAGAGACGGGTATAGAGAAGAAAAGTTATGGAGGGAAAGGGAAGAGAGAAGTTGCCTCTGTGTATTGGGAAATTCCCCTGGTGACCAAAGTCTCTCCTAAGGGCAGACTGAAGTGTGTACAGAGAGCAGTTCAAAGGAAGCCAGTGCTAAATCTTTTGCACTTTATTTCTAATGCCATGCAGAGTCAAAACTGAGCAAGGTAGCACACTGAGGAACAGCTTTCTCCCCTGCAGCCAATGAACACTCTGGCCTCACCAAACGTGATGGTGATGACTGACAAGTGCCCCTCAGGAGCTACTACTGCACTTCCTTGAAACCCAGGTCTGCTGAGAGCAGGTGTTTGATCTCTCTCCCCTGAGAAGTGTTTTCTGTTCCTTCCAGAGAGGATCCCTGGCGAGTAGCCAAGATGGTGAAGTCTTACCTCCAGCAGCACAACATCCCTCAGCGTGAGGTGGTGGACACTACTGGTCTGAACCAATCCCACCTCTCACAACACCTCAACAAGGGTACTCCCATGAAGACCCAAAAACGGGCAGCCCTGTATACCTGGTACGTCCGGAAGCAGCGAGAGGTGGCCCAGCGTAAGTATGGCAACAACTGCTCTCCTATCTCAGTTTCATAAAGGCCTCTGCTCTCCCTTGCTTGTCCTTAGGCCCTACCGTTTTCAAGGAAAAAATCCCCTTGCCCCTTTGTGCTTGCAGAATTCACACACGCTGGCCAGGGTATACTGACAGACGAGCCCATGGGAGATGACCTGCCCACCAAGAAGGGAAGAAGAAACCGCTTTAAGTGGGGTCCTGCCTCACAACAGATCCTGTTCCAAGCCTATGAGAGGCAGAAAAACCCCAGCAAAGAAGAGAGGGAGGCACTGGTGGAAGAGTGCAACAGGTAAGGGTGAGTGTGTGTCTTTGAGGAAGAGGGGCACAGCAGGGTCCCACTGCATTCTTGGTGTTTGCTGGTGCCACTGGGAGGCAGGCCAAATGTACAGCACTGAGTGTCACCACTGACACCAGCCACGCTTAAATGCCACAACTGATCATTCCTTGTCCACAGAGCACAAGGAATGCCTCAAGTCTTGCAGGACCCTTCCACACAGTGTGCCAGACTGCAGCCACTTTGGGGCTGTGCAGTTACTTTGTGTCTCCGACTAAGCCCAGCTCAGCAAGGCTCTTCTTGTGCTTTCCCCAACAGGGCAGAGTGCATTCAGAGAGGTGTTTCCCCATCTCAGGCCCAGGGACTGGGCTCAAACCTGGTGACAGAGGTCAGAGTTTACAACTGGTTTGCCAATCGCAGGAAGGAGGAGGCTTTCCGGCACAAGTTGGCCATGGACACCTTCAGCGGACCACAGCCCACCTCTGCCCCCCCTCTAACTCCCCACAACTCCTCCTCCCTCCAGCCATCACCTGCTCTCTCACCCAGCAAAGTTCATGGTAAGAAACAGAGAGAGATCTGAAAGAGGGGTGAATCTCCCCAAACTCAGTCACCCACACTGTCTCCCAAGGCCAGCCCTTTAGGAAATGAATCTACAGATAGAAAAAGCAGATTTGCTACAAGGGAAGAGCAAAGGTGACAAAGAGACCACATCTCTGAGTGAGGAGAGTAGCTAGAATGTCAAGGGTGATAAAATTCAGTAACAAAACCCACAGCTAAAGCTTCTCACTTACTGTGAGGCCTCCAATCTGGCAGGAAGCAATCCCAAACTTCCTGTTCCAGGAGTCATCGCTGCCTATCAGAAGTCAGTTCCATGCCCTTTCAGTCATGCGTGCCCCTTACTCCTTTCAATACTGGCCCTATCAGACTTTGTGACAGAGTTTTCAGGCATGAGGAAAAGTCATTCTCCATCCAAAAAGAGCACAGCTTTTCCAGCTTCATAGGCCAGAGCTGGGGGTGGCTCTTGCTCTGGGAAAAGATGATCTCACAAAGACTCCTCTCTACAGCCACATCCAGAAGGGTGGTTTCCAGTGAACCCTGCTTGCTCCCTGTAGCACTTCCAGCCAGTCAGTACTTGAGGAAGCAGTTACACCAAATTACAGGGGACAGTCAGGGCAGGTTGCAAGAATGCCTGTTCTTCTGGTTCCCCTACCATTAAGTATCTGCCCAAACATCTGGTGCCAAGTGCCTGCAAAGGGAACTGAATTTAGTGCCTAAGTTCCTCAGTTTCTCACTTGTGACAACCAGTTTCCCTCCTGTTGTGATGCAGGAGTAAGGTACAACCAACAGCCAGCCAGCGAGGCAGAGTCCTCCAGCAGCAACCACCACGGGAACAGCTCCATGGTGACCACCCAAACCATCCTGCATCAGGTTTCTCCCCCTGGACTGGAGCCCAGCCAGAACCTGTTGAGCACAGACACTAAGCTGGTAAGTGATGGATACTTCAGTTCTGCTGACTGGAACATGTCAGGCCATCTGCCTGTGGTCATAATATGAACTATTCATGAGTATTTTTTTCTAGAATGTTCTTAAACCCACCTTCTTATGTTACATAGTCATATGTAACATATCATTACATAATACATTATGTAATGATATGTTATATTAGAGTCACTTTGCACTGACCATGTAAGATCAATAGTCCTGAGACACATGTGCCCTCTAGACTGTGGTGAGGGCAGGTATTAGATCATGAAAGCAAGAAGACATTTCCTTATGAGCAATTAAAACGGTCTATTCTGGAAACACACCACTCAGGGTATGATGAGATTTCCTTCTTCCCAGGAAACCCTATTCTCTCCTCCTTTCCACTGAGAGATTCTCATCTCATCTCTAACTCTCATTTGAACTCTACCCATCTCAACAGAGTTGATCAGACCAGTGGGATTACCAGAAAACAGATCCATACCTACATCTATCTTACCTGTAAAAATGAAGCCCAACACCTGGATGCAGACATGTACTGGATAACCAGATTGCCTCCCCAAAGCCAATTTCCTTCTGAGATCTGACCAGACCTTTTCCCACATCATTAACAAAGAAGCACCAGAACTACATGACTGATCATTTTCAGTTTGCGCATGTTCCCTTGCTTTCAGAGAAACAGTTAGCAGAAGTTCGCATTAGCACAAGCTGGCCTGGGGCAAAGTTAAAGTCACTAAAAATAAGTATGATTTAAATCTCATCAGTCACTCACTTTGCTGGCTTTCTGGTTTCTTGCTGAAGAAAATAAGTATTTAAAGAGGTCCTGAAAATCTTCTATGTCTGTCTTCTAAACCTGATATTAAGGTTGTTTGTCCCACTGTTTAACCTCTCAGTGCTTATTCTTACTAAAGATTCCTTACAGCTTTTTGTCTGAGGGGAGAGAAAAAAAGTATAATATAAGGCATTTAACTTTCTCTATCAGCCAGATAATTAAAATGCTTTTTTGCTCTTCCGCAATACCATGACTACAAGTGTCTAAAGGAAAGAGGAACTCATGGATTCCATGCTGAACTCTGCCACTAGAATTACTACGTAAAGTTACCTGAGCCTCTTAATTTCTCTGAGCATCACCTTCTGCCCTCAGCCATGGAACAGAAGATGATCTTTCCCTATAGAGAATGCAGTGGGCTTAATCTCATTCTCACGATTTCTTAAATGTGAGAGAACTAAATCAGCAGAGATTTACTCTTAGTATGTCAACAGCTGACCTGTGCTAGCTAATCGATGAGCACACAGAAAATGCAGACAAGGATATGTGAAGCCTTTCCAGTTAGCAAGGGGGAAGAGCAGGCAGGAAGAGAGGTGTTTATCACAGCTTTGGGACTTGCCTGCTGCAGGTGGCACATTCAGGGTTCTCCTTTCCCACAGGTATCAGCTCCTGGAGGAACTCTCCCTCCTGTCAGCACCCTGACTGCTCTGCACAGCCTAGAGCAAAGCCCGCACACGCTGAGCCAGCAGACCCAGAACCTGATTATGGCATCCCTGCCAGGGGTCATGGCAATCGGGGCCAGCGAGACCCCGTCCCTGGCACCCGCCTTCACCAACACAGGAGCCTCCACCCTGGTGATTGGTGAGTAGTGGCTGCAGTGACTCTGCTTCCAGCATTCACAAGAACAGCTGCCTCTAATTGTTACAATTACCTGCTCCATTTAGAAAGCCTTATCACTAAGTTGGCAGTGATACAAACCTGAGGAAATTGTCACCAAAGATCAGCAGCACTGTTTGCAAGTACCAGTGCCATTAAGGACAGATGTTCCTCATTCACATCACAATCAAGTTTGTGATCAAACCCACGTTTTAAGAGTAAAGGAGTTTTACAATCTATTCTTTCCAAATATAAATGTAATACCTCCTTAAAATGATGAAAATTGAAGCATGTTCATCGTGATTGAAAGACAAAACATCCTATTCCACTTCCTGCGAAGAGCAGCACATGCCTTTGGAATCCACAGCAGTAATTACTGGTTTTTTATATTTTTATATTTTTCACTTTGGACTTTTATGAGATTTCTTTTCATTCCAACACTAGTCTACTGCCAAAGTGCATCTCATTAGAGAAAGGAAAATAAAATGTACACTTCTCTTACACTTTCTTCCCAGGAAGAAAGAGGCCTTGTTTTGTCCCACGGTGAGAGCTGTGAACTAATTTCCATTTCTTCCCAAGATTATGAGATGGATTTGAATTCTGTGCAAACAAAAAAAAAAAAACCTGGAGTGCTGGAGAGACCTGCTGATTTACAGGAAGAAGGGTCTGGATAGCTGTGGGAAATGGGCAGTAATGTGTGAAACCTTCTACCTCTCTCACTGATTCAGATTCTTTAATTGGGTAGCCCTAGCAAAAAAGAATTTAAACTCCATTTCATGTGGCTGGACAGCTACAGCCTAGTTGTCTCTGTTGCCAACAGCTGCATAAAATAAAAAGAGTAAAATTAACTGAGCACTGAGGTGATGCTCTGAATTCATTTCTGAGCAAGGCCTCCCCGGTGATCACTAACTGGAAAAGGGGCTATACTGGTACACAAGGATGTAGACAGGAACAAACACTGGAAACCAGAGGTGGGTTTATGCAGTTTTTGCTCATTTCCACTTTGCTCTCACAGGCATGAAATCTATTCTTAATCACAGACAACCAAGGGAACACCTGAAAAGCAGGATCTGAAATCACCCTGCAGTGACAGGCTGCCACAATGACTGTTTCAGATGCCCCTATTGCAGAGCAGCCACACTCCTCCCGCAGTGTGGGACACCACTGGCATCAGTCCTTGTTTTCCAGGCCTGGCCTCAACCCAGCCCCAGAGTGTTCCTGTAATAAACAGCATGGGGAGCAGCCTCACTACCCTGCAGCCTGTCCAGTTCTCCCAGCAACTGCACCCATCCTACCAACAGCCCCTCATGCAGCAAGTCCAGAGCCACATCAACCAGAGCCCCTTCATGGCCACCATGGCTCAGATACAGAACCCTCACGGTAAGAATGTGAACTCATTTGCTCAAGTAAACAAAAACAAAGACACTGTTCCACAGCATTAGCTGGGTCCTTGGGCTTACAACACTGTTTTCCTCCTCTGTTATTGTCGCTCTCATTATGAAATTATTTTTCGATTGCATTTATCTCCCTGTCCCTCCACTCCCAGCATTTTGGAGACAGACAGCAGGTCCCAATGCATGAGGAGAACAACTCAACCAAAGCTCCAGCATCCACATGATGTTGTTTTCTTTCATGTACAGCTCTTTATGGCCCCAAGTCTGAAGTGACCCAGTACACACACACAGGCCTCTTACCACAAACCATGGTGATAACAGATACAGCAAATCTCAGTGCCCTTACCAACCTGACACCAACTAAACAGGTAACAGCCTTTTTTTAGCCTTTGTTCCCCCACCTGAGAGCTGCACCAGTCTGCAGGCAGCTCCTTGCATGTCAAAGAGTTTTTGGGTGTGTCTAGGCCATCCCAGCAAGAGCATCTTTTTATCGCCTGGCCTTGCTGGTACCAGCTGCAGTATTGGAGGCACTAGAGCAAGTTCTTCACTGCATCATCAAGGAGGATTTAATCTCTCCAGAAACTGCACCTGCTCAATGCTTCTCTCACACCTGTTAGAAGGGATGCAGCAGACAGGCACTATTAACTCTCTTTTCTCTAGGCATTCACACCTGACTCAGAGACTCACACTGAGTCTGGGATACACACACCAGTGTCACAGGCACCAACAATCCATCTACAGAACCAAGACACAACCATCCAGCACCTTCAGCCAGGACCACGTCTCACCTCGAGCCCTGCTGGTAAGAGCAGCAGCCACTATTGTGGCTCTTCAGCCACGTATTGCCTAGTTTTTCTTGACAATGCTATAAAACCCAGTTAGAAAACGGTAATTCGGGCTCACAATTCCCTAAAAGGGCTCTGCCAGTGTCCTGAAGGGTTTGAAAAGTTGATACAAGGAAAAGACTCAGAGCAGAGTCTGTGCAAGGCCAGACTATGGAAATTAGCCCCTTCAGAATCTAGAAAGGAAAATACCTTGAAAAATATCAACAAAATCAGTGTCAACGAGTACTCAATCCCACAGGCAGTTTTCAGGGCTGAGAAGCCCAAGACTCCCTCATGAAGACTCCAATTGGGTCTTCTCAGTTCTAAGAGGAGAACTAGGACATCAACTAGAATTCTTAGAACTGAACTCTCTGGAGATTGCTGCCCTCGATGTTTTCAGGCTAGCTGTGGACCCAAGCCGGGTTTTTAGCAGCACACTAAACACCCGGACAAAGCAGTTATGCCCCTAGAGCAGGAGAGCACAGCCATGCTGGAAATGGGGTGTGTACATGCACAATAAGGGGACTGATGAGAATTTGCAATTGACTTCTGCCTGTACCTTTGACAGTGTCCTCCAGCAGCCTGGTGCTGTACCAAAGCTCCGACTCCACCAACAGCCACAGCCAGCTGCTGCCATCCACTCACAACGTCATCGAGACCTTCATCTCCACACAGATGGCATCTTCCACCCAGTAACCATGACAAGTAGCTCATGAGTGACTGCCGTGACCAACCTGCCAGGTGCAACTCCAGTCGTGTTTGCCACCAGTCACCACTGCCTCACACAAACTCCTACTCAGCTGCCTCCAGGAGAGAAAACATCTCAGGCTCAAGGCAGAGACCATGGAAAGATGATGCTGGCACTGCTAAAATCCACTGCCTCCCCCCCTCCCCCGAAATAGCAAACCTAAACCCCAGGAGCCAGCTCAGAATGGTCAGACATCCTTTTGTGGCTGCCCAAGAAGGAATCCCAACAGTGCCAGGGCATGCATGGGACTTTCATTCAGCTCAGCTTTCATCAAGCTGGGCCTGTACAAACCTGCCAACATCAGACTAAATCATGTGGGAAAGAGCAAAGCTGAGCTGCCAAAGAAGGGACACCACCTTTAAACACTTTCCTCCTTTGCTGCATGGAAGCACCAACAGGAACTATGAGAAATAACAGCATCTTAGAGGTTCCTGACTTTGCAATGAGAATAACCAAGAAACAAATTTGGGAATGGCTTGGCACAAACCTGTCAGTATGGGATCACTGACAAGCTACAAATCTTTAATTAACTACCAAAATACCAAACATTCTCAGTTAAAAACGACCTGCTCTAAAATCATGCTATCCTAGTGGAAATGGCTTGGTTGGTTTTGATATAGCTCTGCTTTGTTTTAAATGCAGAAATTAAAGTTTAACAGCTGCAAGGAGATTCCAGTTCTCTGCATTAACCCTGTGGATTCCCATCTTGTGTGACTTGCTGAATGATTTGCAGGATGGTATTCCCCACTGGTCCCTGATGCTGCCCAGCACCTGGGAGGTTCCCATGCTCCACAGAGAGTAGAGGTTCCTTCAGTTTTCTCTATAAACACTCAGCCTGGATTCATTTTACAGAACATGGCTCATTATCAGCTTCGCTGTAGGTTTGATTTGTAGTTCTTGATATGCAAATAACTGCTCTGGGGTCTAAAAGTCTTGCTTGCACTAAGCGAAGGGTTTTAGTCCCAAGGATCTACTTATATAATTCCTCTTCTAATAATGCCTCTCTATTTACTTTCAACATCCACATCACGGATACATCATTAGCCAGATGTGAAAAAAGCCCCAGTTAACAGGTTTTTGTCTTTGTGACTGAAACTGAGCTACTCTTTCAACTGTGAAATGGATGAAAAACCTTGAGACTAGAAGGGAGAATTGAAAAAGCCCAACAGTGAACTCTTCTGTTATCGTATCTGGGAATGTCAAAACTGCAGATGTCCATTAAAAGTTTCATTGATAAGAGCTTCCTCTAGATACCATCACAATTTCCGTAACTAGATTCTTTGAGGAATTTTATCCTAGAATTGTTTCCTAATTTCCCACGTACATCAGTAGCAAATATATCTAACTTCCAGTTAGCATAAAAATAAACCCAAAACAAAGCAAAAGGAAGTGTTTAGGCCACCATGCATTTGAAAGCCTAGGTTTAAACTTCAGTACACTGAAGTTTTAACTGCACGTAAGACAAGTACCTTCTGCTGGCACATTCTGTTAGATTACAAGCCAAGTTTCTACTTAGCTTTTCTATTTTTGGATGCCAGCTGTGTTTTCTTGACTAGAAACCAGCAAGAATCTTACAACAATTTCCCATGCTCAAAGAGCTACACTTCACTATTTTGGTTTCTCTAATCTGGCTTTCTGGTCTCCTGAACTGGGCCAATAAGTTGGATTTACTGAAACCCAACAATCTTAAAAACAGAAGTAGAGTATTTATCAATAACAGTTAATTTCCTGAAAGACTGGAGGTGAAGTATAAACAGACTAAGAGGCATACTGAAAACTGCAAAACCTCACAGCATTTCAGAGAGACAAAAGTCATTAACCAGCCCAAACAAGGATGGCAAGGTGGTTTTTAAACTAGGCTTAAGTCCTTCCTGCACCAATTTCATAGCACAGATCGCTCAGCAACGAAAGAGCCATCCTGAGCCACCTCTGTCTCTGCTGGGGAGAATGTGAATACAGCAAGAAAGCCACTGTTGTACAAAACCTATCAAATCAAGTAAGTCCAAGAGCATAGTAAAATTTAATATCAACAGATGCCATTAAAAAAACCCTATACACGAAAAAAATTTTCAATGGACACAACTGGAACAGTAGGATGCATTTATACCAATCCTGAAATCAGCTCATCACATACTGTTTATGTGCAGGGGCCCTGGTGAGGTGCAGATTGCAGAGGGATTAGTAACACAGCAGGTTTCAACAACAGATTGTTATGATGATCACAGGGAAAAAATAAGGGGCCCTGGTTTTTGACAAGATGCTTTTGATAAATGAGTCTCCCACTGGTTGGAGCTATTCTTAGTAGTCTACAAGGAGGCAAAGAGAAAAAGGAGTTGATCACCTGTTGCCATGTAAACCAAATTCAATTCATCATATACTTTCTCCAGGAGGGTTTCATGATGTGAAGGAACAGACCAGGAGGGATGCAGCTATGATTACATCCCTCTGCCATGCAAGTCTGGCACAGTATTTAATCCTTTTAGATTGGGCCTGCATAAGCAGCAGCATAGACAACTGCTGTGTAAGGAGAACAATGTTCCCTTCCTCAGGGACACCAACAGCACAGGAAGTCACTTAATTAGTCTCTCAGGCCACGGAACTTATAGAACAGAAGCTTTGCCAATTAATTTTCCCTCATCTGCAGCAACTCTTGTTGTTAGGTTTTCTTTCAGTTTCCTTCATCCACCACAGCCACCTGCCGTTTGCAGAGCAAAATCATCATTCTTTTTTCTTCTTCTTCTTCTTTTTCTTCTTCACAGCTCCTGGCAGCACTGAGCTCTCTCTGTGATTGCTGTCCTGTCTCTCCTGATGGCCAGTTGCAGACACCAACCAAGGCAAATTTTTGCAGATCTGGTCACACTCTGCTGGGTCTACTATTTTCTCTTGAATATTGTTCTCTTTCCTAATTTTCTTTTTCTTCTTTTTTTTCTGGCTGTGCTCTACATAACCCTGACTCTGATCCTGGTTGGAACCCTGGGACAATGCAGGAAAAGCACTTTGCTTCAGAATGTCCGCAGCTGACACGGCAGCCTCCTGGTACCTTTGCCATTCTTGGTCACTGTCTGTGTCACTGGAAAGGTAACAAGAGGGAAGGAAGTTGCAGTGCACTTTTGCCTTGAATTCACCCAAAATTAGGATAGCAGAGTAATCTGAGATGAGAACACATGATAAACACCCAGTGGCTCTGAGACTCCCACACCTCCAGTTTGCATTTAACCAGTCTGAAGGCCAAGGTGTTCTTTACACACAGTAGGAGGGGAAAGAAAATCACCCACAAACATTTCTAGTTCCCCAGCACTAAAAAAGAAACAAAATTCTGGTCTAGTCAAATATAAAGAGTCATAAATACACACTTCTCAAGCTCTTCAACTTCCTATTCCCTTGTGGGAGTCCCAGCTGCCTCTGAAATGTGGGATGCAACAGAACTTGAGGAGTAAAGCAGCTGCCAGCACCTCACCTGGAGCTAACTGGCCGCCTCCTCCTTGCTGCAGGGCAAGGCTCCGGTTTCCCACAGTCTCCAGGGACAGAGGAAGAGAAGAGGCGAAAACCTGAAGTATGGAAAGGGAGGTTTTAGGCACAATATAAAACAGAGGTGGAAGCAATCAACTGCCATTTCCCTGGAAGCCTCAGTGCTGTTACTGTATTTCCACAGTGCTTGACAGCAATTATTTGGGACTATGTGGGAGGGCTTTGGGCACAGAGGTCAGAGCTGCAAAGTAACAGCCCTCACAGACACCAACAGAAACTCTTTTACTGCAAATATTTATTAGTCAATTGGATGTACAGCTGGTGGTAAGACAGGATCCATCCCACTTGTCAGCAGTTAACAGTCACAAAACAGCCACAATGGCTGAGACTGGAACTCACCATCATCTTCAGAGTCAGATTGTGCCACCCAAGTCTGTGACGGTCCTGATGAGTCCTTCAAGACAGTGATGAAACTAAACAGAAAACCCCAGTCAGATCTTAGACAGGTTTGTGTAAACTGCGCTAAAGTTGAGTATTTCTGCGAAACAAGACTAGAGAGAGATGTTGCATAGATCCTTTTTTGCTTGTGGGGCTGCCTCAGCTCCCTGTTTCCAGAGCAGATCAGGCCTTCTCTCCTCAGCAACGCATGCCACAAGAATGGTTTAAAAACAGCACTTCTATAGCCAACTCTAACCACCAGGAATTCCAGCTCTCCAGGGCTATGCTTGCACAATAGATAGACAGTGGCAGCCCAGTCCCACGCATTCTGCCAGCACAACCCCGAATCAGGCAATGGTTAAGGTTGTAAGAACAAATCAAAGATTCTCCCGCTAGCCATTACAGGATGGAAACGCTACGGCACTCAAATTATCTTTCCTCCCCACAAGACATTCACCACAGAGGCAAATGGAGACAAGGAGTGCTGCACAGAGAGTTTTGACCAGATGGGCACAGCATATCAGCAAGGTTAGGTCACACAATATTGGAAGCTTGTACTTAATACAGGAACGAAGGAGACAAGATGTTGAATTTCCTGGGTTTAGCACACAAAAACATCAGTGTAACTGACCCACAGAACGAACGTTTTTACTCTTGCATGCCAGTACCTGTCTAGCATGGTTCCCAGTTTCTTTGCAACGTGTGCTCTGAACTCTGGAGTCGTCTGGAGCTCATTGTCACCCTCCTCGTGTCTGATCGCCTCACGCCCATTTGAAGTAAGAACAAGGATTATCTCTTTCAAGGCCAATAACATCTGGTCCTCTCACTCAAACACTTAAAAAACATACTAGTCTTTCCAGATTAATGCATAATTTCAGATTATGGTTGGACTAATTCCCGAAACAGATTTAGCCCTTTCAGTATGAAGTATCACAAAGTAGAAGCAGCACAAATATTACACATTAATTCTTTCTTCAGGGAAACATTAAGTCTGAAACCAGAAGCAAAAATACCTCAGGCTTGGCTGATCTTTAGGCTGCAACCGATCCTTTCTAAAGCCCCCTGAAAAGGAAGAAGCAAAGGCACGTTTAGAGACCTGCGGCCAGGACCTCTTTAACCCCCGCCAGGCACATGTTAGAGCATAAAGAATAATGCCTGAAAGACAAGCCTGGCCCACCTTCGGGGGACAACAGTTATGAGGAGGAAGGGAAACTTCCCACGGGCCAGGACTGCCGGGAAGGGGCTCTGGGTCCGGCTGAAGGCCGCGCATGGCCTCGAGAGGGCCGGGCAGAGCCCCCTTCAGTTCTGACACCGGCACCGCGGCAGAATCCCCGCCTGAACACCGCTCCCCGCGGGTCAGGAGGAGCTCCGGAGGACGCCGGACCGGAGGGGCGGGGAAGAGAGGGGAGGGCACGCCGCAGCGGGGGAGCACAGCCCAGTCTGCCCACCGCCCCTCACCGCCGCGCGGCTCCGCCCGCGTTGCCGCCGCCGCCGCCGCCTGCGCGGCGCAGTCCCAGGCAGCCTCCCGGAACCGCGCGGCCGCTTCGCCACCGCTGTCCGAGTCCGAGCCGGTGCCGCTGTCCGGGCCCGAGCCGCCCCTGGACGCCGCCATCTTGCAAGCGCGGGACACGCTAGGCGCTGTGGTACAGCCGCGGCGCATGCCGGGAGGTGTAGTCCGGATGCATAGCGTGCCGGGAGCTGTAGTCCGACACAGCCCTACATCCCCCTCATACCCGAATTTCATAAATTCATCTTTGTTTTAATCAGCATCTGGAGGATACGATTGATATGTTTGGGGCCTTGTTAACCTCTTAATCAGCTACTACCCTGAGACGACAAATTTTTGCTTGAATGTAGAAGCTGTGCCAAACCCTGACTGGTTGGAAACAAGAAAGCCGCTTTAAGAGATTTTTGCTGCTCGTGCAGGTAGGACTGCTTTGTGTGTTCCTTATGCCATCAGCACTATCCTGTTGTTACGTACTACGTCTTCATCTCAACTAGAATTTTTCTGGTGTGATACAGTAACGTGTTTGGTGATTCCAGGTGGGCTTCTGGATGACCATTTTGCTGTAGGTTTTGCCAAGCCTGTGTGCTGCTGAAAGCAGCAAGAAGACTCAGTATAACTGTGTTTTTATCCTGCTGGACAATTCCTGGCTTGCACCTTCCAACCTTCACACTAGAGCTGTGCAGTCTCAGGCCACCTGTCAGCAGACAGGCGGCTGACAATATCCTTGGGCTCTTTCCGATGGGCTCCCTTGGCACTATCTTCCCTTCATTTCTTCACTATTCCCTCATAAGGCTCACCTTCAGTGTAAGATCTTCGTTTAGGATTCACCCATTCTCCACTGTGTAAAAGAACAAGACATTTTGGGCTGTTTTGTACCTCGGAGTGCTCAGGACTGGTGGGGTGCCCGCAGAGCTGGGACAAACCCTCCAGAAGTGCCTTCTGGAGGGAGGCTACCTCCTCTACCTCCCTTTGGTCCCTCACAACTGTATAAACACCTTTATCAAGCTCTCTGTTTCCATCCTGGAGACGTTTCTCGGCTCAGATTCTAGCACTCTGCACTCGTAAGTCAGTAATTTTTTTCCCCTCAAACTTCCTTCTTTCCCTTTCCGTCCTTCCTTTTCTTTCCTCCCTCCCTGCTTGGGCCGAGCATTCGATACGAACTTCTTGCTGTCCCCGGAGGCCGCCGTTTGGACGCGGCACCGGGCAGCAGAGCCACACACACCCGCAGAGCTGCGGCCGCGGGGATCGCGGCGGGGGCCGAGCAGGTGCGGAGCAGCCCCGGCCGTTCGCCCCGGAGCCCGAGGTGACGAGCGACCGCGGAGGCTGCGTGGGGCCCGGGCTGAGGGGGGCCGCCGGGCAGC
>VZTE01004904.1:732751-746764 GCA_013397775.1 Eulacestoma nigropectus | reverse complement strand
CGGGCGCTGCGGGGAGCCCGGACCCGCCGGTGAGTAGGGCCGGGCCGGGCCGGCCGGGTTTGGGGTAGTGGGGGCAGCCGGGCCCGGGCGGCGGCTCCGAGGCCGAGCCGAGCAGGGCCGTGCCTGGGCGCTGGGTGGCCGGAGCCGCCTGCGCCTGCTCCGAGCGGGGCGGGGGCGCCGCGGGACCCCCGGCCTCGCCCGGTGCTTCTGGAACCGCGGCCGCGGTGCCTTCGGCGGCCTCTGCGCTTATCCCCTGAGCTGCGGCCTGGAGCTGCCGGCCGGGCTTTCCCTCCCAAAGCCCCGTCCTAGGGGCCGTAGGTGCCCGGTGTTTCGCTGTCCGGGGCCGGACCCGCTGCCAGGAGCGGCGCCTCTGTCGCGATAGATGGCTCTGGGTATGTCGCGAGGCGTCAGCTGCTGGTACATGACATTACTTATATTTTGAGAATTACTCATATATTAGGACTCGCTTGTTACTTCTTAAATCACCTTTGTTGTATATAATAACTGTTCTGTTTGGTATTTTCATGTTTTGCTGTGAACCTGGGTTAGCCAGACACGTCTGTCTCACTGCACTGCAGACCAGGAAAACGCTCGGGCAGCGTTACCCAACTGGTTATAGCAGTTCTCTTTGGGGTGGTTTTTGTTTGTTGTTGTTGGGGGTTTTTTTTGGTTGGTTTTTTTTTTGTTTGTTTGGTTGGTCGGTTTTTTGTTTTGTTTTTTGGGTTTTTTTTTCCTTTGGACTTTGTGAGGTAAGAGGATCAAATCTTTCTTAAAAGATTTTTTTCTTGGAGTCTATGTTAAACCTTTATGGAATGATAAAGTAATTACTTTAATCACCTAAGGGTTTTTACTGTTTGCATTTGCAAGGTACATGGACTCCTTAGTGTTCCCGAAACAGGCCTTCAGCTGGGCCCTTACCCTGGAAGCACTGACTGTAACACAGATGTGCATTGCAGAATGGCAATTAATGAAACGAGACTGAGCAAGGGCACGTTGGGCTGGAAGGGAAATGGCTGGTTTTGCAAGAGCAAGTGATCACATGCATTCGTGTTTTGGGACCACTTTATGGTGATATTAAAAAGCAGGTGCCTAATGCTGTATAGGTCATAGGAAGTGAAAAGATGAACTCGAGAAATGTTTCCAAGGAGTTAAAATGTAACATGTTTGGGGGACAGAAAAGAGTAAAAAGGTAGTGAGAGATAAATACGTATTTAATGATTAACAGCAGGACAGTCATGTGTTTTTTAAGAATAACTAAATTGAGTGTCAAGAAGTCAGTGCACTTTCTTCTAGGCACTGTCAGCAATTTTCAGCTAAGGTTACCTGGCTGTTGTACTTGAAACCCAGGCAATTGTAATATGTTGAGTATCAGATTGTTGTTGAACTTATGAGTCAGCGTATTTATATAAACTCTGAGTAGTAGTTTTAGATTTAGATAGAATTTCTAATGTTAATATTCCTTTTATAACATTTTTTTAAGTGTCAGAAAATGACACTGTCACCTTAGTGATAAGAAAAATACACGGACAAGTCTTCTTTTTGATTTAAACTGCAAAAAGTTCAGGAACTAAATCAGAACTTGTTTCATAAATAAACTAGATTTGTATTATTTCAGTTTCAGTAATCTTGGCTAAAATAAGATTCATTAGGAAAGAAATACGGAAAAGAGTCTTTCCAGTGGAATTTGCATCCAAAAATGCTGCTCTTTCTATTTCATTGTTATGGCAAAGAGGAACAAACTTTGGGTTTTGTTAATAAACTAGCCAGACTTCTATATCCTCACCAGAAGTTTTTCCTCATTGTTCATGAAAAAAATTAAATACTTGAGACATCCTAATGTCATGCTGTGAACACGTATTCCAGGACTGTTTTGTATAGGTGACATTAGCTTTTAATTTATATTCCCTCTCTGACTTTCTCAGGTTGAATTAATGTTCACCTGCTGTTTTCAGCAGATTTTTTTGGTGTACTTTAACTTATGGTGAAAACTCTTCTAGTCTGTCTTGAAGTGTTTTTCCTGTATTTTTAGGGTTGGGCCAGTGTACTTTGGCAAATGCAGTCATTGTCATTTGCTGAGTTCAGAAATGTGATCTTTGACAGGAGCCACTCAGCTTGTGCTTTCCTGGTGTGCAGTTGCTCCCAGTAGATTTATAGATTAAGTGTTTAAAATATTAGAGGAAAATGTCTTTCTTACTGGCTGTTAGTGAGATCTATACCCAGTATTCACACCCCGCACATGGATATTCCTAGTCCCCTGCACTTACTTCTGTCGTGGACCTCCTGTGCTCTCTGCTGTCACGACACGTTCAGGTCCTAGTCTGCCTTTCAGAATTTCACCCTCTCATGTACCTCCACTTCCATGTGTGCACGCTCCACCAGACTTCTGTATTTATTTAGGAAGCCTACTTGCAAATGAGTTCCTTCCTCCTTAACCGTTCATCTGCTGCCACTCTTGATTCTTGGAAACAGTAAATGTCAGTCATTTTCAGAACAACCTATTGGGATATAACATAGGGATCATGGTTTAAAGGAAATAAACAGCTAATCTAGATGGCTTTTATGAAACAAAGATACTGTTTTCCTGTGAATATGTAGAGAGCCAAGGAGTAAGAAAAATACAAGATCTCTGAATCCCTGCAGTTAGGTATCAGCTGATTTTTATATCCTTTCCCTTGTTTTGTTTGCTGCCCATCATGCCTCTAGGGTTGATTTGGAGACCTGATATAAAGGACAAGGATGTGGCAAACCTTGACTGGCATCCCTCGATTGTGTTTACTTAACCCCAGAAGTCATGTTCTGTCCCAGTGTACTCACAGTCTTCCTCCCAAACGCTAAAGCAAAATGAAAATGGGATTGGTTTGGCCTGTTGTGTTAGTTGTTGATTTTTTTAGTTTGTGATTTGCTTATGTTTTGTTGGTTTTTTTTCCCTAGAGAGTTTTTTCTCAGAGTTTAAATAGTTTGAGTGACTGTTCAATTTTGAGCTCATTCTACACTCAGAACAAGTTCCATTTGCAGTTGAATTCCTACTTTAGGATTCAGAGTACACTCAAAAGCAACACAATATATGATTATCAAATGTAAATTTAGCCATTGGAAGCTGTTTCATGTTTACTTCTTTGTATATGTGCAGATGTACAGAGCCCAGCAGCACTTGTTACAGACCCAGTTATGTTAAGCGATATTCCAGGAACAAGAACAAATGTTTGAGAAGGCTTTTCAGAATAAAATTTATTATTTTTACTGTTGTGTTTTGCTATATTTTTGATATTTTAAATTGGTTATATCCTAATAGGTCACTGGGCCCCATCAGGCCATGTACAACTACTTAGGGGAGGATCCCCAGTACAGATTAAGGAATGACCCTCTTCTAGGAGAGGAGATTCAGTGCCTGTTGCATTATGTCATTTTAATCTTTCTTCTGTCTCAGCCATCTTGTTTCTATTTCATTACTGATAATTTCTCTGGATTTCTCTGTCATCCTTTTTCAAAATATTTTATTTATTTTTTGTAGTTACTAAAGACTGAGGATTTTTTTTTTTCAGTAAGTTTTTGTGGAGATACAGGTTTTATCTTTTTGACAAGTCTCCAGATTCACTGTGTTAATAAATGGAATTTAATTTCGAAAAAGGAACTTTTTTTCCACAGTGGTATTAGGGACACAGAATTTATTTATTTGCCTCTTGTACACATCCTTTCATTGTGTTATATGTCAAGATATGAGCCAGATGTTTCTTGTGACTATTCCATAAAGGGATGCTGTATTTTTTACAGTGTGTTCGACTCCTTAGTTTTAAGGAGGTTTTCTCAATTTTTATATTAATATATATAGGTCCAAGTTGATAAGTTTTCACTTAAACTACTGAGCAAGATAGGCTGAAGATTCTGGTTGTAAGGATGTGTGAGAAATCCAAGTGTCTTTGGCGTATAGTTTGTGGGTTGGCAGCATTTCCATCTGCCTTGATCTGACCTGGATTTTAATTTTGTACAATGAACGGAGTGTAAATGGAGTCGTGGTGTGAAATGCTAAGAGTCAGCACTGCTGAAAGCAGTGTATGTTGAAATGCAGCATCTGTGAATACAAATCTGCCCTTCTGGGACACTGTGCAAAATGATGTAACTGAGTGAAAAAGCTCTGCAGAAATAGATTTTACCTGCTGTAACTGAGTCTTTGCTGCAATACTTCACAAGGCTTGAGTGTGATGCTCTCCTGACTGTGCAATGGGATTGTATTGTATGAAAAAAGCTGTTGGCAATAACAGCTGAAGATCCTGAGGCTTTAGTTTGCTGCCCTGCACCTGTGCTGCAGCTCTGCTACAAAGAGGCAACACTAAGGAAAGCCTTTAATGGTTGGGGGGTAAGTTTGCAAAGAAATTACCTTCTGAAAAATTCAGGTTGCCCTTTGAAAACGCTTCACTGTTTGTACACTTGCAGAAAGTTCAGATAATCACCTGTTTGTTTCTCATGGCTTTATCTAATTATTCCTGTTCCTGCAGCATTAACATGATATCAGAGTTTCATGAAAAGCACAGTGGAATATTTTAAACATTTTTGTTTAAAATATTAAATTAATTTCTGTAGCTACTGAAACTCTCTTAGTTCTTGGATTAAAAATCTTGTACTGGTAAAATGGTTTCTAGAAATGTAAGTGCTTTGTGCTGAGTCTCAAAGCTTTAGGTACTGTGGAATTTACGTATCAAGGAATTACACTGTAGAGGTTATTGCTACTGAAAATAAATGCTGTTCTTTGGTAAATATTATGTTAATGAGAGGTGAAAGCATGGAAGTAAAAATTAAAGCATATTAAGGTAAAATGTTTAATATTTCTGCATTACTACCTTACTACTAGATTAGAAATGTTTGATAGTTTGAAAGTACTAGGAATGCTTGATAGTTATATCAACACTGCTGTGATAGCAGCGATATACTGCTCAGGAGACAATGCAAGTTCTAAGCCACCTTTGCTTGCCATTATTATCATTAATATTCCAAACTAATGAACATTGAACTTAAAACTCTGCATTGTCAGTCTGTTCAAACTGTGAATTACTTCATGATTAAATTCTGCTTCAGACTACACTGTCAGTTATAAGTTGTGTTGAATTTTGGAAGAGCATGTATGACTAGGTGAGCTCATTCTCCTTACAGCAAATGGCATTTATGAGAAAATACAAGGAGGTTGTTTTGGCTGTGGATGTTTATCAGTAACAGTAAAATACATGTCACACATCAGCCAGGTCATACTATGGGACTGTAAAGTAGCTTAGTTTCTAAAAAAAGATCCCTCTTGGCTATGTTAAACTAAAACCATCAACAACAGGATTCAAGAGCTTCTTAGATAAATCACTACCAGTTTGGAATGGGGCCAGAATGCAATGTCATAATGCCAAGAAGTTGTTTGGGTTTGTTTGTTTTTTTCCCTTTCTCACTGCTAGGATTCCAACAGGAAAATTTCTTCACTTTATCTGGGTAGTTGTTGAGGATGGCAAGCAAAGGACCCACGACTTCTGCATCAACAAAGAACTCCAGTACTGGAGGGACCAGTGGCAGCAGTAGCAGTAATGGTTCTGGGGACAACGCTAATCAGGACAACACTTTTGAGTGTAACATCTGTTTGGACACTGCCAAGGATGCAGTTATCAGCTTGTGTGGGCACCTGTTCTGGTAAGTGCTCCAGCCCCACACATCAGCCAGAACACCATCTATCTGATCCCATAAAACCCAGTGCAGTGATGTTTATAATTCTGGAGGAGGGACCATGGGTTTGGTTTAGGAGAAGCTTGGGTTTGCTCCTCAGCTGTTTTTCTTTGCTCGTGTTCCAGGGAGCAGATTTCTTGTGTCTTAAACTCCCTGTACTTCTGGATTATTTTGTAAAAGCAAACAAACAAGCAGCCCCACACAGACGGTTCAGTGCTCATTGATACTGTTTGGTTACGTGTGTTATTTTATTTGTGCTGTCTGGCCTAGCATGGACATCTTCTTTAGACCTAAATTCCTTTCTAACCTCTACATACCTAAACCTGGATATGAATCTAGGCTCTGGAGGCCAAATTGTAGTTTCTCCTACAAGCTTGCTCTTTTTTACTTTGAAACTATAAAAAAAGAAAAAAATAGGCAATAAGCTTTTATATATGGGCCATTTCTCTTTTCCCATGATACTGCACTTGTGTTGCGAACTTTTCAGTTCTTTAATCTGACTTGGAAATAATGTACAGCACAGATATATAATACATGTGCAGCATTTCTGATGTGGGTAACCTGGTTTGAATATACCCTTTCTTGAATGTTAAGAAGTTAAGGATTGACATGGCCAAATGGAGGGGGGGGGGTTGGAGTTTATTTTACACAGTGGGCTAAATCTTTAATAAAATAAGGCCTGAAAATGCTTTTCTCCTGTGTAAATATACGTAACATCTGAAAATCCAGATTTTTAGTTGAGGAGATGGAAAATCACTGGCTGAGGGCTTGTTAAGATAAAATAAGATTAAATTATTGCACAAAAGGATTTGGAAGAATGGAACCTTGAAAATACCAGGTGTCTTGTCTGAATGGTGTTGTTGAGACCATTTTGAAAGCAGATGGCTGATCAGCAGTTTTATCTTGAAGCTTGCTTGTCTTTGACCTTTTTTTAATTTACCATAGTAATTTAATCTGTATAATGGGAATTTCTCTGCCCTGAGCGCTGAGTCTGATCTCAATAGCTGACCCTGCTCTGAGCATAAGGTTGGACTAGAGGCTACCTGAGGTACCATCCAGCCTGAGTTATTCCATGATTCTGTGAATGTGGCTGATGTCCCAGCTCAATCTTTTAAGATCCTAAAGTCTCATTACTGACATCTTGCTTATTTGCATCTTGGCTCAGGGATATCTTTTCATGGTATCAGAAGAGAAAATTTGTACAAGAAACCCAAAGATTAATGCAGCCTCTGTCTGAGCCTTTGGTATGGATGAGGACCCAGGAATGGGAGAACCACATTAGCAATTTAGATTGCATAACATGAAAAAAACCAGTGGAGATCAGTCTTGGGCTGTGCTTTCAAAAATTATTTTAGTGGGAGGCTACAGAACTGGCCCAGCTGGATTCCAGGATTCTGTTGTCACCAAGCTGAGCTATCCCTGTACACTGCACATGTGTCATATCAAGTTCAGTAACTAATTCTATTTTCCTCTCTTTTTCTTTGTGAACAAATTGTCCTGGGAATGCTCACAGTTGGCCTTGTTTACACCAGGTAAGACAGGTTTCCTTTCACTTTGTCTTTCATCAGCTCCTGTTGCTCAATAAAGCCCTTGGTTCTCTGGAGTATCCCCCTCTTTTCAAATACGCTTTTCTGTCCAGGGCAAGCACAACCTGCTGATACAGTTTCATGTGCAGCACCTTGCAATCTGCTCTTTGAGCAACAGGAAGACTTAGATTCTTGTTCCACTTGCCTCCCACTTTTGAGTTTCTTAAACCCTGAGTAATTCCAGTTTTGCTACAGTTACTGTTGGAGCTTGCAGGGTTTAGTTTGCAGTTTTAAGTGCTCAGTGTGCTGCTCTTTGCATGTGTAGTGTTTTATGTTGTGGTACCATTATAGAAAAGGTGGATGACAGGAGGGTATCTGCACTAGCCCTTGGCCTGTGCAGGAGTGCTGGTACTCTTTATTTCTTATTTTACTCCAGTGCAGATCTGAATATGTACATATTAGCAAGTTGATCCTGCCAGAACAACAGCCAGAGTGCCAACTCCACCTTGGGGAGTACTTGGCACTTACTAAAATATTTTACTCCAGACCTTTGTGAGAAATTGCTGAAGACTTTCTGCCTGGCTGCAAATGAGGTTTGCATAGTTGTTTTCGTGGTATTTTACTAGTTTTCTTATAATTTCCTTTCTTTTAGTGGCTAGAGACCAGGCCAAACAGACAAGTGTGTCCTGTATGCAAAGCAGGAATCAGTCGAGATAAAGTTATTCCTCTCTATGGAAGAGGTAGCACTGGGCAACAGGATCCCAGGTAAGAAACCTAAATGCAACTATTTTTATTTGAAAATTAAAGGTGAAACTTTAGTTTAGGGTCTTAAGATTAGGGTTTTAAGATTAAATTGTTAAGAGTGCTGGATTCATAGTTTTAAATACTTTGTCAAAAGACATAGATCTGATATTTCTACCAAATATTTCTGGCTTTTTCAGGGCCTGCATTTGCATGCATTTCTTGTTCAACTGGCAACTCATTTTAATTTGAATCAAGTGTTAATTATCAGTTACAAGTGGCAGGTTGCAATGATTGTTATCTGACTGGAGAAGCTTATATTAAATGTTCATGTCCTCAGTTTTTAGCCTTTGCAATGGGTATTTGTTATTCCAAAGTGCAGCATTAATTCGGTGATGTGCAGATGAAGGTCCAAAAATGTGTGGTTGGCTCTCACACACTGCTCCAGCTCTGCTGGATGGCCCCAGGAGACTGTTTTATGGTTGTTCTGCATTATTAGCCAGGCTACTGCAGATGCTGTTGTCACATGTCCTTGCACTTGAGCTAATTTTACAACTTCCTGCAGAGAGAAAACTCCACCACGACCCCAAGGACAGAGACCTGAACCAGAGAACAGAGGGGTAAGTGTTCAAACAAGCTCAAGCGGTTTAGTTGTTTTTATTGATAGTAGTATTTATTCATCCTCAAGGACGTAATGTGTGTGAGAGATCCTGCATGAGGATCCTGCAGCTTACACATCCTGCTCTTCCTCAGTTGGTTGTTCATGAATCATTGATAGCTGTGGTGTGGCAGAGAGCTCCATTCCTATGGTACTCTTTAGCATCCCAAAGAACAGGCCAACTTGGATCATGCTTCATGAATGCAAACCAGTGTGGTATCGCTGGAAATGCTATTCATACTTGATTGTTCTCCATGTTTAAATACAAGAAACACTTTGCTTTGAAAATTCTTTGTGGAAATGTATTTCTGTCAAAATATACGTGTCATTGAAATACGTAATCCATGTATGAATTTAGATTTTTGACACTGACATCTGCTTCTCTCATTTCTGTGGGATGTTACTGTACCATGGCATTACAAGCAAGAGAAAGTTGATATCTATTAATTGATATCATGTTAACTTGAAGACGGATCTGTGGTTTTGTTGAGGAGATTACATAGGGTGAATGTAAACAGTAGCTGGCACAGATGGAACAGACATGGGAGTAGGCGGTAGGACAGACCACAGTGTTCTTCAGCATGATGGCAGCGAGCATGACCTGATGAAACAATGCCACATTTCCATGTAACTCAGCCTGGGGTCCTTGGAGAGGATTGTCTCCCTTATGCTTCAAGCAAACAACTCTGCTGGGTGTGATTAAGATGCATTTCTGTATTGAATGTATTGGGAGCTCAGCTGTTCTCTTTCACTAGGGCATTGCTGCCTTGTTAAATCAGCTCCTGTACCTTGTTTGAACTTTTCAGCTGGTGCTGCTGTAAATCAGAGGGATAGGGTAGAAAGGCAGGACAGTAGTGATGCTGCTTCCCTGTTCTCAACGGACCCTGTACCTGCCACATAGAGAGCTTTGCTGTCCCTCAGAGTTAGTGGCAAAGTGCTTGAGAAGAGTATAGTCAAAAGACCAACTCCTCAAATCAAGGCTCAACCCAGAAATATTTGGTTTTTATTATATGAGTAAAATCATCTTTGTCCTCCCATTGTTGGTGGTGATAAACCAGAGGGTCTTTCAGAACTGGTATCACTGTTTTAATTCTGAGGTGAGAGAACGGATCACTGCATTACAGAACTGTGGGCTCTCCACAGTTCTTAGACATGACACAAGCCCCTAGATTCACACATGGTCGGTTCTCAAACAGCACACCACTTCTGCAGAGCAGGATTCATCTTGATTCAGAAGACTTATCTTTTGACTTGATGTGGTATTTTAGTCTGGATCCCATGGGGTCAGTGTTACTGCATTGTAACTTCCTCTTTTCCTCCTTTCCTTATGTCTTGCATTCCTGCCCCAGGTGATTTTGCCTCCTTAATTTGAGTCCCCCTGGTAAATTTTTTTTGGTACTTTTCCTTCAAATGCTCTGTGCATCCCACTGGCAAATTATCATTTCACTGAGTGTTTAAATGATGCACATGTATCACAAAATGAATTTAGATTATTTTTTGAAGTACCTTTTTTTGTTATATGGCTAACAGCCATTAACATGCAATACATTGTTAAGACATTCAAAATATAATTAGTTCTGTTGATTTTGATACATTGGCAGATATCTACTACTTTAAGTTGAGAAAGGTTACAGAAAAACTTTTGTTAATTTTTGGCCCTCAAGCAAGGACTGCAGTTGCTAGTTTTCATTTTCTCAAACCTTTGAGTTGCTTGGCAAATTTGTTGCTGTCTGAAACATTTTAAACCCAGGAGAACTAAGGGGATATTTACAAAAGTGTATCAGACAGAAAGTTGCCAGACAGCGTGGCCCTCCTTTAGCCATAGGAAAGCCAGCAAGAGGGAATGTCTGCACTTCCACAAAATAGTCTGAAATAGGCTTTAAATGATTGGTACCTTTTTTGTCTTCTGTTCTGTGTCCTCTGCAGGGATTCCAGGGCTTTGGGTTTGGCGATGGTGGCTTCCAGATGTCATTTGGAATTGGGGCATTTCCCTTTGGTATATTTGCAACAGCCTTCAACATAAATGATGGGCGACCTCCTCCAGGTACCACAGATTCTTCTCCTATCCTGTCACAAACAGACATTTTACAAACTCTTAAATAACCTGCTAAATGACAAAATATTCTGAACAGTAACCGGTGTTGTCAATAGACACACAAAATAGAGCAAACACTCAGTAGAGAACATGGTCTATGGCTGACATGTTTTGTACACAGGCTTATAAAGGAAGCAAGTTTGTCACTTCCATGTAGTTTCCTGAAGGCCCTCCTGGGAGACCAGTGACTCTGGAGAGAAACAGTGGCACTGGAGACTACTCTCCTTTAATTCAGATGTCTCTTCTGGTACACCAGCAGACTCCTTCTGAAAAATGAGACAAATTGGACTAGACTTTCTAATAATAATAAAAGGGAGTCACTAGAGGTGTATGAAGGAGACCCAGATTTTAAAAACAGCAGGAAAGGACCATTTCCTGAAAGATGAAAAGGAAAAATTTAAACTGGTGCTCTGTACCACAAAATAATGAATGCAAACGTTGTTCATTTTTCAGAAATTTGTCTCTGAGACAGTCATCTGTATTCCACAAGAAGTAACTTTCCAGTGAAATTGCTTCATGTTTTTGATTAACAAAAAGCAATTGGGTTACTCCAAGTGGTGACCTTGCTCTCTAACAATTAAGTAATCCCTAGAGAACCTCCTCCCCATCTTCACTATAGACAAACTGAATCCGTGTTGAACAAGAACACCTACTGCCCAGGGTTTTCTGAACTTACTCTGTGAAAGGTTATGCCTGGCAATCTTTCACCATGTCATATGGCATGGGAATTATGAGGAACAAACTCATTCTTCACGTCACACCACTGCTGCCATGGTCCTGTGCTGTCCTTGGGTCAAATTATCTTCCCTATTAACTATAGTTCAGTGTCCCCTGAAAATCTGTTGCGGGTGGGACTGAGCTAAGAAGTCCTGCTTCAGAGACCTGATACTTACTTTTCTTGTCATCTTCCCATGCAGCCAGCCAGGCTGAGGGTAGGAAATAGCAACTTTCTCACCAAGCAGATTCTTTGCATATTTTTCAATGTATGAATATACTATATTCAGAATATACACAATCCCAGAGAAGAGGAAGGAGCTGAACTGTTTGTTTTTTTTACTTCCTGTTTTCCAGCTGTTCCAGGGACTCCTCAATATGTGGATGAGCAGTTCCTTTCCCGCCTTTTCCTGTTTGTGGCACTGGTGATAATGTTCTGGCTGTTGATTGCATAAGTCTTTTCCATTCTATATATTCATGACCAACAAGGCCACTGAAACAGTTACAAACTGCATCCCCATCCCATTTTAAACCTCTCGGTGTCTGGATCCATGGCTAACTATGGGCTTCTGGAATTGGTGGTACCACAGCACAATGAGGAATTTCACATTTTGCACCAGAATTGGAAATTAAAACATTGGTTAAAAAGTGTATTTCAGCTCAGATACCTTGTACAACAGGTTCCTGCCAAAAACCATGGGCCTAGCGTTGAGCTGCACTCCGAAAGGGAGTGCTGCTTTGAAATCCTGTGCCAATCAGTGACACCAGGTCTGTGGGACAGGCAGTTATCCCAGGGCAGACTGGGCAGGTAAGGAAACTTCTCCAGTGTGACCAGTAGCTCCTGCTTTGCAACCACGATGGATCTGCCAGAGCTGCAGATGTTATTTAATGTCTCCATCAACATCCGACCTTCCCCAGGAAATCATCTGCATCACTGCTGAGACTCTCTGGGGCACAGCATGTGATGCAAACGGAACCAGGTCTGGAGACTGGTTTCTTTTCCTGCTGTTATTTCCCGGCGTGATGGAAAACCCTTCCTGATGGTTCTTATGGCTGTTAGAAGAAGGGATACAAATTTATGCTGCAATTTTTTAAAGCCTGAGTGTGCTGGAGCTAGACACTGGAAGATTCTCTGGCTGTGGAGCCAGGTGGGGCTGCTGGACCCAGCCCAGTTCCTCACTGACAAACAGTGTTATCTTCCCAGGCTCTGTGCAGCACCTGTGGCTGCACTCATGGATAATCCCCTCACAACCTCATCACTGTAGCGACATTTATCCTTCCCAAGGCTTTGAGACTTTCTACACAAGGTCATGTACTCCAAATAAAATCCTATTACAGATCTGAGATCAGCTCGTTTGGGGAGAGGAACAAAAGGCTTCTTTATGTGAGTTTTGAGGTTAAACTTGTCATACTGTAAAATTACACAGGAGGAGAAATGAGATCCTGCCTTTGCCAGCACATGCCCAGTAGGGAACATTTGGAAGACCTTCTCTCTGCAGGTGCACACAGACCTTCTCCCGTGCCACAGCAGAACAGCTATAGCGCAAGAGTCTCCGCAGTATCTACCAAAGATTTTAATTTAGAGTGCTGGAGGAGACCACAACCATTAATGTGCTGAGGGGATATTTCAGAAGGTGAGCACTCTGTTGGCGCTTTGGAATCCTGTTGGGTATTCAGCTTTAAAGAGTACTCCTGATGTATTTGTGTAGATTCCTTTGAAACAGATGCGAGAGATTCCCTAGCGAGATGAACAGTTCATACTTCTCTGACTAGGCAATTCCATTTTTTTTTCCTCTTACTGTTTCTAGTTTGTTTTGATTCAGGTTGTTCATAATGATTTCTTGCAAGATGAATGTTGTTACTTCCCTGGTAGTAGACAGAAAACTGACAAACAAATCAATTAATAGAAACTTTGTTTCAATACCTTGGACTTTTTTAGTGTATGGAGGAGTTTCCTGGGCAGGACACCTTTAATTAATTGCTGTAGAAGTTTATTTATGTCATTATAAACTGTTCACTTTTAGTGTCAAGACAGAGGATGACTGAAGTTTAACTTGCCTACCTCCAAAATTCCATCTGGCAAGTAGAATGTTGCAAAGCTTCTGCAGTGTTTTGTCACGTCAGATTTATACCTGACTCGATGATAATCTGACAGAATATATTGCTCAACTATTTATAGTTGAAGTGGTGCTTCAACTTCTGTTGTGTGACACTTCTGAGAAGCTGGACTTTGGCATAGGGTTCATCTCAAGTGCATAACTTGGTAACTGGGGCCTTTCCAAGGAGAAAGGCTGGTTTTGTTTGGTTGTCCTACAATGTCGCAGCTTTGGGTTCCTCTCCTGCACAGTCAGCACCACCTGCTGATGGGAAGGGAAGGTTCATGTGATAGTAAGGGATGGATTCCTTCTTTTTGTACGGAGAAACTCGATGCTGAGAGATTATGCAGGGAGAAGGGTCTCCCTTTGAAGCCTTTATCCCCCCATAAAGAGGGGATAGAGAAGTGACTGCAATAGATTCAAGAGGTATTGAAACGTATTTAAGTAATACATTTTAAAATACAGAATTTTAATGGATCGGGGGGGGGG
>VZTE01004904.1:693580-723906 GCA_013397775.1 Eulacestoma nigropectus | reverse complement strand
CCCCCCCCCCCCCGTTTATCAGCATTATTTGAAGTACAGTCATTCTGGCAGGAATTCAGATCTAGAATGTATGAACACATTAACACCTTTTCCAGAGCCCTTTTATCAGAGACATTGTGTTCTCAAATAGGTCACAGAGACAACAGAAAAAGCAAGAAGTAACAAGACATTTCTGTGTAGCCAAAAGTAACTTACTGGCTGCTGCTGGGTCTTGCTGCAGAAGTAAAATCATTTTGATAAGAAGTTTCCTGTGTAAATAAACATTTGACTATGTGTCCTTTGGCTTTAAGGAAGTCTTAAACAAAATCCTTTCCTAGTTGCTTAGCTGTCTGGGTGGCTTTTATTACTTTGAAGTTAGGCTTTATCTGCTGGCTCCATTCACAGACTAGCTGGCTGCTTATCACATCTATGGATCAAATCTTCAAAGGTTTTGTCTGAAGAGTTGGGATTTATGAGGTCACGTGGAATGCCCTTCGGAGGGCGTTCAGGCCATGGCAGCAGAATTGTGGGGAAAGGCTTTTGTGTGTAGGTGATAGAGGCGGGAGGGGCTCGGGCTGCACGGGAGGTGTGTGTGTAGTGAGGTGGTGCTGAGAGCCCGGGAAGCGCAGGATTGCGAGCCCTTTTCAGCACGCAACATATAGAGAATGTGGGAGACCAGACCGCATTCCTAGACACAGACTCACCGTATTGCTGCTTCCAGTAGAGCTGTGTGAAATGTCAGAAGGAATTAGACCCGTGCTGGAACTGACAAGCACATCGGGCTCTGCAGCGCTAGGCTTCACTGCACTTTTACAGCCAGGCTTACCAACTACACTGAATGGGGAAAATGGAGGGGTTTTTTTTCTTTTCAGAAAGATGGCTGCTTATAAAAAAATGAATTTTAAAACATTTTAATAAAGGAGAAAAAAAGAACACTAAAAGCTGCCTAGGTTTCTGCGTACTTCAATGGCGAGCAGCAGCTGTCAAATCTGCAGCCAAGACTGCCTTATTCCAGCCCCAAGCGTCCCTGGAACAATGTGCCAGCTGAGACGAGCATCTCCAGGAAAAGCACATTTGAGTGCTCTTGCCTCTGGAACAGAGCATGGTTTTCAGGCTGTATTCAGGCATGCCAGGCTTTGCTGACTGTACAAAAATGGGCGGGCTCGGTGCAGCAGCATATGTTTGTTGCATTTTTGAGTGTCTTGCGAGCAGCTTTAGCTGATTAGGTCACTAGAGATCATGCTTGGCTTCAGACAAGCACAATGATACAACTGCATGTGCTGTGAGCAGGAGAGAGTACTCCATGCTGATTTATACCTCTCAGCTTCCATTCAGGAGATGATGATTCAGTTAAAGGATTGTAATGATCTCTTAAAACAGTATTGGAAAGAAAGCAGTTTTTCCTTGGATGAAGCACACTGAGTTACCTCCTGCAGCAGGGTAAACAGATTGTAGGTGCTGTAAAGGCAGGATAACCCCACTCACTATGAAGGGTTTAGGAATGTATGTAGTTAATTTGATATATCTGGAGATGTGGCTCGTTGCCATCTTTGACTTCTCCATTAGAACGTGCGGCTGCTGCAAAGACAAGTTTCACGTGTGTGTGCTTGTATTCTTTGGCCAAAGCTGCTCTCTTTCAGCACTAAATACGCAGCCCCTCTTTGGGTCAGAGCTCCAACCCTATGAATGAGCAAGAGCCTGCTGAGGCTCTGGAGCCGCCTCTGTCCGCCTGCCATGGCTCCTCCTCCCCTCCCACCCTTGGGTGGAACCAGAGAAGGGAAAACTTGCCAGTAGTTAGCAGGCAGCAGAGCTCGGAGAGCTACTGCAGCGGCATGTCCCACTAGCCCGGTTAGCAGTGATTCTGTCCTTCCCAAGGTGCTGCTGCTGCTGAGCACAGGAGAAGATGGTTATAGCAATGGGAGTCAGGAAAAATCTGAAAAGGAATGAGCAGCCGAGAGATCTGGCATTCCTTGGGCAGTTTCAAAGGGAGGTGAAGTATCTGAATCAGCGCAAGAGTAAATGAGCACTGCCTGCTGCCATGTTGGCAGAACAGAGTTGTTCAGAGGCAGTTGGACAAGTTTGTGGCTGATCCGGTTTATCCAGTGTTGAAGATGGGAAGTTACTTGTCTGCTCCAGCTTACTTCGCTCCCAAGGATCCCTTTCGGTAAGTCTTGCACAGGATTAGCAGTGGGCCTCCAAGGTGTGGTTTCCCTCCTGAGGTGCCATCCTAAGCAGTCAGCGTGTGGGGCTGGAAGAATGAGGTCCCGTGCTCATGTGCCAGAAGCAGCCGGCCTCAAACTGGGATCTCGTGTTGCTTTGAGGAGGTGTCAGGGAAGATTCCTATTGTCAATCCCTTCCCAGCTCTCTGGTTTGAGGGAACAGCTCAAATGTGCTCATGGCCGGGCAGACTCCCTTCCAGAGAGCACTAGATGTGCCACTGTACCCTGTGCCCCTGTGCTTTGCTCACCAGCAGAGGAATGAGATTAATGTGGCTGCTGCTTCTCTTCCAAAGCTGCTTGTGTTTGGGTGAGGTGAGGTGCTGCTGTGGGACTTCAGGAAGGTGATGTAATCTGCAGCGAGGCAGCACATAATCCTGTTTGAGAAAAGAAATCAGGTATTTTGCAGGTAACTAGGGATGAGCAGCACACTTCCCTTACATGGAAAGGATTCTTCTGTGATATTTTGGTTAATTCAACTTTTATTCAGTGTTGGTCCAATTGAACAAATGAGAATCGAGAAAGGCGATAGTTCCAGAATAACACTTTGCTTGCATTGCATCTCCACAGGAGAAAAGTCAGTAGGGCTGAACACAGCCAGGCTGGTGATTGACACTGATATACTGATTAGGTGGATGGATGGGGAAAGGCACAGCTTGCACTTTCATTGTCTCCCTCCTATCCCCTCTACTTGGATTTGCTTGTTATTGATCCTATTTTGCAAACACTTTTGTACTGATTTGGGAGTAAGAAGCCTTTTGCTAAAACAGTCTAGGATAGGAGTAAATACTGCTGCACAGTTGCTGAGCTTCTTTAGGCAACTTTGTGAAACAGCAGCTGCTTTCAGAAGAAAGAAAGTGAGCAGACACTCGTTATTTGTAATATGTGTAGGATAATTTGCTAAGCCATAGATACACCTTCTCCTGAGTGTGTGGAAATGGTTTTGCATAGTCAGAGATTAAGCACTCTGTCTTTCTAGTAGTCTCTTTTCTAGCGTCTGTTTTTCTTTGTCTGGTGTCTCTTACATAGCCAGTGCACACACTGCTGCTAAGCCCGGGTGAGTAAGCCTTTGGGTTAGCTACAGGCTGGGGTAATGCTTTATTCTGCAGCTCTCTGTCTGCCTGACTGTCCTCTCCCTGCCCTGCCTGCAGAATTGGAACCACAACTCTCCCGAGCCTGTCTAGCGTAAACTGATCTGGCCTGACAGTGTGTGTGAGGGGAGCATTTTGTTAATGAGCCCTTCTCAAAGGGATCCGTCTCCTCAGTACTGGGGAAGTCTTTGCTTCCATGAAGGTATTGGCTTTCATTTAGCTGTAAAAGAGATGCCACATCAATTGAAACCATGCTGGCTACCTTTTGTGACCTGATCCTCCTACCACCTCCCACAAAACCAAGAGTCCGTGGAGCAGTGATTTGTGAGCTCTTTCTGCACTTGCTGTGCTGCAGAGCATCAGGGCTGAACTCAGCACCCAGATGCTGCCTGCAGTTCCTGGAGGATGGCCGTGGGAGGCAGACTAATTTATTCTGTACAGCCAAAGCTGGGAAGTGAAGAATCATAATGTCTGGTCTGTATAATCAGAGTAGGGTTCTGCAGCTCTGAAAATGGTGGCTGGGCAGCAAGAGGAAGCACTTCAAGTATGGCTGTTACCAGTCCTCCCTGAAACTTGATTACCATGGTTTGCTATTCTGTAATAAGAATAATCTAGGAGAAGATTAGTGGTTTCTAATCTATAAAAGATAGAGGAGCATGGCATACTCCTTTCTTTTGTTTGCGGTGACTGGCGAAGGTTAGCTTCCTTAATACTTGTAGCAGTAATTGCATTCCTGTCTCAGCTGATGTGAACCTTGGTGCAATGGCACAGCTCCAGTGAGGCGGGAGAGGAAGAAATGGCAACTCTTGTATCTTCTGGGATAAAATTCTGACATATCTCTTCAATGAGAGCCTTGTGGAACAATCATGTGATGCTTTTATCATTTGGTGAAGGCATTGAAGCCATACCTGTGTGCTGTCAGCCAGTTTCCCACATCTGTCAAATCTAAAGCCTTTTCAAGGTTATGGAATGCATGGTAAGTAACAAAGGTGCTGTTTGGCAGCGTGGGCTGCAGCCATGTCCTGTTCCTGGTAGTGAAGCAGCCAGTTAGACCCATTCCCAGCATCCAGCCTCTCCAGGCTGCTTGCTCTGTTCCAGTTGCCTCATTGCCCAGGGTGGGGTTCTGAGCCTTAAACTGCAAACTTGTCCTGCCCAGATTTGTTTAATTACATAGCAGAGAACTGACTGCTTGCTGGCTCCACCTCCTCACCTTCATTTTGCTATGGGTGTGTTCCAAATTAGATACCAGTGCTTATTTCCAGATGGAAGCAAACTTAACTGGGTGCTATAAGGTTGAATCAAACCATTTAGTACTAGAGGAAGGGTAAAGGGAAGACAAATGCACATGATCCCGTGGAGCCCACATAACAGAATTGCAGTTTGTATTGCTTCTGCAGAAATTTTACATTTACTTAGGGGAAAAAAAGAAGTGGTTGAAGATGAAATTGAAGAGGGGTAAGGAGGGGAAGGTGATGTGCTTAAAAACAAATAAGTGACCCACCTGCTGGGAGAGAACATAGACAGAAAGTCAAGTCCTGAAGTCCTGGTGAAGCAGTCTCCAGCATTGCTGTCTGCATCCCAAGTGCAGGTCTGGTCACAGCTCCCTGTTTGAAGATGTAATCACTCCTGGAGCACACACACTGGTACAGGCATGCAAAGAGGAGTTGGATAAATCTGAGGGATCCGATTTGCCAGTGCTGAGCCAGATGTTCCTGCCACAAAATGATAGAAATCTTTGCTGTTAGTCTCCACTTGCTCTTTTTTCCCTCCCACTCACCTACTTGCTCATTCAGCACGGGGTGTTTACTGCAAAAGGAAGCCAAAGGCCAGTGGTGGAAGGCAGAATGCACTGGGATGCCCTCTGGGTCTCTTGCATACCAGGAGCAGGGTGTAACCATGACAGTGCCGCCAGGCTGGGGCTGTAGCGATGTAGGAACCATGTGCAGCAATCTTAAATTACTGCTCCCCATGCTTCACACAAAATTGGCAGGGCTTGTTGCATATGTTGGAGTTCTTTCCCATCACTTGGAGGGGGGACAGGATTTGATGCTCCTCAGCTGGGAGAACAAACACTACAAAAGCCAAATACATTTTAAGGAGCAGTCTTCCTGAGGGGAGGGTACAGCACTGAATACTTCATGAGGTGTGTTTTTCCCTAAAGCCAAAGGCTGCTTACAAGCAGCTTTACCTTGTTGCTTTGCAGTCTCTTGAGATGGAGCAAATAACTCTCTCCGTATTGGAGCATGACCAGCTTCACGTATCATCATGCTCATTACAAGCTGATGGAGTTTACAAGGAATGTCTTTGGCACATAGAAGCTTTCAGAAAGCTTGTGAGAGGTGAAGTCAACTGTAGCTCTCATCTTAGCCCTGGGAGCCTGTAAAAAGTGCTCCTCCAGTGCCACCAGCAGACTCCGGCACACTGGGTGCTGAGGGAGACCGGCTGTCTGGAGGGACACCCACCTAAACGCCCATCCCCCTGCAGTGGTTCCCTCCCAGTGTAGTAACTGAGACAGGTGTTGGGGTAAGGGGCAGAAGAAACTCTTCCTCCCATATTTGGGAAAACATCGTGCTGATGACGGCATTGAATCTCAAGGTGTTTCTTTGAACCAGTTATTGATGACTAACCTGCTTTGGATTCTGCACTCAGAAATGGCCAGTGCCAGACTTATTTTCCTTTTAAAGTCTGAGAACATGCTGCCCAGGGCTAATGGAACAATCCTTAGTGATGCAACTGCTGTCTGTGCCTTATCTCTCTAGTAAGTCACGCCTCCATGCTGCTGTAGTTAAACTCCCTTGCCCAGTGCATCTTGCTGAGGCAGGATTATTTTGTATTCAGCAAGTCTGGGTTCTGCTTGTGATTTGCTAAAAGGTATTGCAGTAGAATTGCTGCATTTTTTTCCTTGATTTTTTTGGGGGGAGGGGAGGAGGAGGGGGGTTGTTTCTTGAAAGGATGTTTATAGAGGATTAATAATGGTTGCTTGTGGAAATAGAGGCTGAGAGATATGTGAAGGATTTGGGGATTCTCTTCATGAAATCAGATAATTAGTTTTATTTAGGGGTTTTTTTGGTGGGTTGCTTGTGGTGTTTATTTTCTCATGCACTGTCATCAGCAGAAGGGAGAACAATTGGCTGGGAGGTGGACTTTCATCACAGTTAATTGGTGGATGCAGTAAGTATATGGAGCTCAGGGGATGAACTGCTTTGAAAACTCTCCCTCAAATGCAGAGTGCTGCAGTTTACCTTCTGGGAGAGGTCTGCTTACAGAACAATAGAAAAGCTTTCCAGAAACGTTGGTTTAAGACTGGCTTTGCATTTCAAAGGGAAGTGGATCCTGCCTCTCTGTCCCACTTCCTAAACTGGCTGAGGAGGCAGGTGCCCTGGCACAAGACGGATGATGCTATAGAAACACTAAGTAGAAACAGAGCAGAGCTCTCTCTGTGCTGGGCAGCTCTGCAGCTGGAAACTTGCATCCAGAAAGAGGGAGAAAGCAGAGGAGCAAAATTTAGAAAGCAGAATTTATAAACCTACTGATGTTTCAATGCGTGGGATTTGTTTTAGACTTTGGAAGCTTCTTTTTCTTTGTACTGGCTGATGCCACCTCTCCTTACAAACCTTGGGTTTGGTGCTAATTTTCAGTTCAAAGAGCATTGGGAAGTGGAAGGGTTTAGTACATCCATAACTGGCAGACCTACCTGGTGGTGAGCTGCAGCTCAATGTCTGTGTTCTCCATGCAGGAAAGGACCGTTGATTTGTGACTTGCTGCCAACTGGAACTTTGTTCCTTTGTTTCCTTCAAGGTGCTCTGAATGCCAGGATCCCCTCACTAACTGGTACTACGAAAAAGACGGGAAGCTGTACTGTCACAAAGACTACTGGGGGAAATTTGGGGAATCTTGCCATGGCTGCTCTCTGCTGATGACTGGACCTGTGATGGTAAGGACTTTGAAGGACTCCTGCCCGAAGGCAGGACGTGCCTGCCTCCAACTCCTCAAACTTAGTTGGGAGTTGTCTTAGGTATTCAGATAACCAAGTAAACTGAGGGTAATAATCTCCTTGTTACTCTAATCTCAGATTAGAAATGAAGCTTGTGTGTCCATCTTCTACATAAAGATTAATTTTGAATGGGGGTAGCTGTTAAAGGAGGGAGATGTGAGGATCTGAAGCATACGAACAAATAAGGTGCTGAAAAGTACCGTCCTGAGAAGCAGAAAGGTGATTCAGGGGACATCTGTTCAGTTTCTGTAGCACAGTGCCTCAGTGTCTCCACGGGGTGATTTTCCACTGCACTGTGGAGTCAGAGCTCTCGGCTTAGGATAAGCAGCAGAGCAGGTTTTGGCTGTGGGAAGGTTGCCATCCAAGTCCCACCTGGGTTGTGGCCAGAGTGGTTTTTCAGGCTGATGGTGTCTTGAAGCAGTGTTAGCCCCAACTGCTTTGACACATTGAACTCTGCCTGCACGATATGGGCTCACCTAAATGTTCCCCTCCTGCCACAACCTTGCAAATATTTAAACTTTAAAACTGCCAAGAATGAAACATAACCATTATTTTTCTAGAGCCTAAATAAAAAGCAGGATGGTACTCAGTAATATGATTGCTAACTCAAAAGGAAATACTGAGAAATGTGCATTGCCTGCAAAAGTCTTTGCATAATGCTGTCACTAAAGGAAGTTCTCATAAGGAAAATAGAAAAACAGACCAATTAATAAAAATATTCTTTAAAGGTATTTTTTGTCTCAGTTCACACTTTTTTTTATGTCAGCTGGCTGGTTAAATATCTGAATTTGTGCATTGCCTGTCTGCCAAAAAAAAGAAGCCCTTTCAGCTTTATTAATTCAGGCGTAACGTTAGTTATCTTGCCAAGAGCAACTGAACAGGAAGGTTTAATACCTTGTTTACTAGTCTGCAGCAGACTATCAACTGTTTTTGATAGTTGAGCAGCTGCCAAATATAGCAGAGATTCCTGGGACACAAGCTTTGCTTAGCTTGTTGATGTGTTTGTCTTGGAGTTCTGCAAACAAGGTGCCAAGGATGGCGTTCGGGAAAGACAGAATGGACTAATATAACTCTTCAGCAAAAAAACTGCCACTTGCCTTAGAGATGTGATTGAACACGTTAATTGGAGAGAAAAGCAGGAGCTGCATCTGCTGATGGGTTTTGGCCCTCCTAAGCTACTCCCTTTTCTGTCTGTAGGTGGCTGGCGAATACAAGTATCACCCCGAGTGCTTTGCTTGTATGAGCTGCAAAGTGATCATCGAAGATGGGGACACTTATGCACTGGTGCAACATTCCACTCTCTACTGGTAAGAGGAGCTGCACGTTGCCACAGAGCTGCTCCCTGCTAAGTGTGAGCTGTGTGCAGCTGGCTCGGAGTGGTTCAGCTGAATGCTACTCTAAGGAATGCCAGGAAGCTGCCTTTGAGGGAGGGAAGGAGGAGTGGTGTAAACACTAAAACTATGGCTTGTGGTCAGTGAGAGAACTCAGACATGTGAGTTTGGCAGGGAGGGATGGGACACTGCCATAATGACTTTCTTCACTTCTTCCAGTGGAAAATGCCATAACCAGATTGTGCTGACACCAATGATAGAAAAACACTCCACTGAGTCTCTGCGTGAGCAGCTGCCTTATACACTGACCCTCATCTCCATGCCAGCAGCCACGGATGGCAAGAGGGGGTTCTCTGTGTCTGTTGAAGGTGGCTGCTCCAGCTATGCCACTGGTGTCCAGGTGAAAGAGTGAGTATGACCAGATTGTGTGCAATGTACGTCTGTGTAGAGGGAGCTGGTAAAAATCCTGCAGCACTGTTGTCCTGAGGGAATCTTGGCATTACAGGCACGTATGTTGGCTAATAGTCATTTGTGTTTGGTCTTCATTTCGGTCTTGTGACAGCCTTAACTGATAATTGTCTCTCAGTACTGTCTTCTTCAGTGAACACAAAACATTTGGACTAACAATTTTGCCACTAGTGATATGAAGAGCTCTCTCCAAACCAGCTCAGACCTAAGCACTTCGTCCAATGGTAGATTAGCATTGTTTTATTGGTAGATTATTGTTTCATTTCAAAATACCAATATGAAGGGGAGTGTATTTTTGATAATTTTGGCTAAACTGACTTCACATACAGACTGTAATTCCTATATTTAGAGTTAACAGGATGCACATCAGCCCAGATGTCCGAAACGCCATCCACCCTGCAGATCGTATCCTGGAGATCAATGGAGCTCCTATTCGTACGTTACAGGTGGAGGAGGTGGGTAGAGATCTATTCTGAAGCCTCCTTCTCCTCTGCCTTCCTACGTCTTCTCTTTCCTGACACTGTTCTCCCACCCTACATACAGTGTGTGTACACCGCTAGTACTCGTGCTGACAGTAGGAATCAACATGAAGACAAGCTTTGCCTTCCAGCTGGAGAGGAAAATCTAACAGATGAAAATGCAGTTAGGATTCAGTCCTGATTTTGTGGCATTCAAACGTGAAGGGAGGTAATAGGAAAAGTCTAGGGCTGTGACAGGGGACAGAGAGGCTGTGAAGACTTTCCCATGTACTGCTGGTGAAGTGCACAGTTCTGATCCTTTTAGAGGCACTGCTAATATATGAGGGCCCAGCTGATCCTAGGTATGTTTCCCATTGCAAAAAACCTATTTGCTGTCTGTATTTACAAGTAGATGATTTCTACAGATATCAGGTGATGCTGCAAGAGTGTAGCAGGGGGGCACCATTACCTTCACTTCCCAAGGGTTTTATTTACTGTTGGTGCTGAAGAGAACATGAGGAGCACAAGGCATCCCTCAGATATATCTCCATGTAGCTTTTGCAAAGCTGTGTTTTGCAGCACTGTTCAAGGTGGAAACTTGTGTTGTTTTTGAACACTTCTCAGAAAAATAAAAGTATTTAATAGAGTCATAAAATACCAGACTGGAAAGCACCTCAAGGATCAGCTGGTCCAATCTTTCTTGGCAAAAGCACTACCTAGAGCACTATGTCCAGCTGAAACATAAACGTGTCCAGTGTTGGGGAATCCACCACTTTCCTGGGGAGATTATTCCAAGGGCTGATTGTTCTTTGTAAAAAACCTGTCTTTGTGTTGACCTGGAATCTTTCCAGGATTAATTTGTACCTGTTACCCCTTGTATTTTCTTTGTATTTATTTGTATTGTAACTCTTTGTAAAAAGGGAGTCTCCATCTTCTTTGTAGCCACTCTTTAAATACTGGAACATGGTGATAAGGTCTCCCCGAAGCCTTCTTTTCTCAAGGCTGAACAGACCTGGTTCTCTCAGCCTTTCTTCACGTGGCAGCTTCACAGCCTTCAGTCATCTTTGTGGCCCATCTCTGGACCCTCTCCAGCCTGTCCACATCTTTTTTATATAGGTTACTTGTAGCTGACCAGAAAGAAGTATTGGATAGCATCAGGAACTTTTGTGTTGCCAGCTTGATTTGTCTGGTAGACAGTTGTGGTGCACGCAACTAAACCACAACTATGGAGTGATCTCACTGAATTCTCTCCTCTGATTCCTGAGGAGCATTCCCTGTGTCTCCTCTATCTCCTGTCGTTTGCATTCCTCCTGCCTGCTGCTATTCTGCCCTTTGATTTGATTTCAGGTGGAGGAATTGATTCGCAAGACAAGCCAGACCCTTCAGCTGCTGATAGAGCATGACCCTGTCTCACAGCGCTTGGACAGGCTTCGCTTGGACTCCCATCTTCCCACCCACATAAAGACACCCATCTCCCCACGCTCCCTCTCTCCACTGGACATCAAGGAGAACCTGGAAGGAACACTCCGACGGCGCTCCCTCAGGTAAGGACTTGGAAGCACTGCCTCTGACCTATCTTGCCTTTGCCCTGTGCTCCCTGGCTGGGCAGCTTAGGCCTTGTGATCACAATGACTGTGGGGACAGGGCTTATCTCTGATGTGAGCTGTGGTATAAACCATTGGAGAAGTCATGGAGAGCTTTGGATTCTGCTATTTATGTATACTCTCTCTCTATTCCCTTTCAGGATGACAAATTTTCCTTAATAAAAATAAGGAGCTCTACTGTTAACAGAGAAAAGTTACTAAGTTTCAGAGTTAGAAAATCTAAAGGTCAGGTTTTTACCAGCCTTAAATGACTGGGGAAGAACATGTCCTTAAGGGGAATCTGGCTGAGACCTGGGACTTGGGAAAAAAGTCTTTCTAAGAGTGGAGCACTCAGTTGCTCCTTTAGTCATTTACCAGTACTTTGTTTAGAGATAGCAAGTGATGTGCACTTCACAGCTTCTTCCCCTTGTTCTCAGAGCTCCACCTCAGACTGCCAGTGCAGGAGATGTTGTTGTTGTTAGGCAGCTCTGACCTGGAAGCTGCTCTGGATTCATAAAGAGCTTCCACAGTGGTGGGAGAGCATCTGGCTTTGGAGATAGTAAAAGCACTGGAGCACATTAGAAACTGGTCCCTTAGCAGCGAATGATGGGATATGCTGGACCAAAAGTTTCCCAGCAGTTTCCCTGATCTTCCTGTCATCCTTGTTTTCCAGGCGAAGTAACAGCATTTCTAAGTCTCCCGGCCCCAGCTCTCCAAAGGAACCGCTCCTTCTGAGCCGCGACATCAGTCGGTCTGAATCCCTGCGCTCCTCCTCCAGCTGCTCCCAGCAAATCTTCCGGCCTTGTGACCTGATTCATGGTGAAGTTCTAGGAAAAGGATTTTTTGGACAAGCAATCAAGGTGAGGGAGGTCCTCAAACATTCATCAGTTACTTTGAGTACAGCAATGTCTGCCTGTCTTGGGATCCTTCACCATAGTCTCTGTGGTTTTGCCTTGCCGATAGTGATTGGTTTTGGATCTTCCCTGGTTTGCTCTGAGATCCGTGCTGTTTCATTCCCTGACTGTGAGTGTCTCTGACTACCGATGGTTTTGACTTTGTCCCCTTTGAATGTCAACCTTGGCCATACATGTTCATCTCCTGAGTCAGATTTAGAACTCCAGAGTGCCTGTCACAGCAACCTCCTGGGTGAGGTGGGGAGAACAGGGAACAGGCTACACTTTCCTCTTATGATGAGGTGCATTCAGCACAGCATTTCTTACCCACCCTTAGTGTGGCATGTTTAGGGGTTTGCTAGGCTGATGTAGTGAGCAAGTCTGAACCCCTGGCACAGCCTAAAGGGCTTGTCAGTGTTGGGGTAGTGGTCAGGTCTTGCATGACTCTCGCAGTTAAAATCTCAATCAGTAGCACTTCTCTTGCATTTAAGCTCTCTGATCTTGACTGAGGGTACTCCAGCAGTTCCTATCTCAGCATTCCTGATAGCATCAGGGGGCAGCTTCCTCTGCCTTGTTAAGGTGCTGTGAGCTTCTCAGTACTCAGATTGCACTCACCATGGGATGGGACTTCTCCCCTTACCCTGGTATAAACCTGAGGTGTCCAGCCACCATGTTCATCTCATGCTTCTATGGGAGGTGATGAGCCAGCACTTAAAACCCAGTGCTTGATCCATACTAATGAGCATATTTCTCTTCTCCTCTGCTCAGAGAGAAATAACAGGTGCAGGTAAGTAGAACCTTTGCGCTGTCGCATGCTTTTGTCATCTGTGTCCCAGCAGTTACTGGCACAAAGGTGTTTCATTTCTGCTCAAATTACCCCATGGCCATCCTGTTCTGGTGCATGCTCTGAGAGTTAAATTTGCCCCCTTGGACTTCCATGTGACACTTGTTTCAGTTTTGCTGATATTTCAGCTTAAGAATTCCACTTAGCCTTGCCTTTGTCTCTTCACTTCCCTTTATCATTGGATATTAGATGTCCCTGGCTTTCATATCCCTGGCTGAAACATGCAGTGTTCCCTGGCTCATTACTTGTGTATGGATGCTTGATTTCAGATGGGAGCAGAAGAATACTGTATTCTTGCTTCTGTTGTGTTATTCCATGCACTCACATTCCACCTATGTCAGCTTTGTTATGTCCATGGCTCCAAACAGAACTAGTGTGTCACAGTGTTTGCAAGAACTCATAAGCTTCCTAAGTACTATAACTGGGTCTTGTATTCTGGGTTTCAGTTCTAGAGGTTTTCTGAAGGACTTTTTTTTTTTTTAAAGGTAGGAGGCAAAAAAGTGACATTTTTCTTAAGCTTCAGATTGACTGGGTGTGATGCAGCAAGTACTGTATCTGGTCACATACTTCTCTTCTGATCTGAGAGGCAAGGTGGTTGTTTAGTTCCCTGGAGACCTTAGGGAGCCAGAGCTGTCCAAGTTAAGCAAACAAAGAGGAGAGGATTTCCAGGAAAACATGCTCATAGGAATTTGGACCCATTCTACTCACTCCTGCACCCCAGGCAAGCAAGCCTGAGCTGCTTACAAAAAACCTCCATAACACAGCAAAATGCCAGGATCTAGCTGGAGACCGGCAAACAGTTCTTGAGGAGCTGGAAATGCTTTTCATGTCAAGAGCCAGGAAATTTATTACCTTATTATTATGACAGATTTCTCAGTGTTTTCCACTGTTCTAGGACATTCCTTGCAGGTTGAAACACACTGCTCGAAAGGAGCAAGGTAAAATTAACTGCTTCCTGCCTTAACTGAACAGCCTGTGCACTCCAGTTCCACTTGCATGTGGATGAGATTCAGATTCCCCATAAAACCAAAGCATTTATAATGCAGTTTTGTGTTGTTTGGTTTGGTTTCTGATGCAAGTGAACATTGATTCCTTTGCTGATACAGTATGTAGTTGGTAAAGCCTGTGTACAAAATGTGAGCATCCCACTGGGCAAATGCGTTCCATAAGGGAACTTTGAGGCATGCACCAGTGTGGAACTGGTGCCTTTGGAGGCTTTGGCAGCCTGTGTGCATGCTCAGCCCTGTGCTACCCAAACTGGAGCCTTCAGCTCTGGGTCTTGGCATGATCCTCTGTCAGCTTTAGGTAGTTTCTGTTTCACATACAGCATCTTTGGTGAATTCTGAAAGAAGCTTCATGCGGTTTTCAGCAGATCCCTGGGCTCTGAATTTCCTCTCATCTCTGTTCTTCTCTGGATGGAGGGGAATGTTACACTTTTCCCGAAGAGTTGCAGGAGCACTGGAGCTGTGTGTTCTTGAACCTTGCCTGTAGTTGTGGGTTTTGTTTCCACCAGGTGACTCACAAAGCAACAGGAAAGGTGATGGTGATGAAGGAGCTGATTCGCTGTGATGAGGAAACACAGAAGACTTTCTTGACAGAGGTATGGGCAGATTTCAAAAAGCTTCTGAGCCAGTAGGTGTGGTGAAACTCTCTCCCATCTTCTCCAGAGAGAGAGAGATCCTGCCAGCAACCTGGCAGGAATGAGGGTGCTGAGGAGGGAGACATTGCATGGGGAAAAGCTGACATGAGCTGAATGTTTGCTGCAGTCAAGTGTGACTCACACTGGGCAATAGACATTGCTTCAGCTCCAGTTCATTAATTTTTCAGTGATGAGAGCAGCATCAGTCTGAGGCAAATACAGTGCAGTACATAAAGGATTTATCCCTTGAGCCTTGTGCATAAGTACAAAGGATAAGGGCCAATATCTGTAAGATATTTAAGACTCACGCTGTATTTAAGCAAAACTGTTTTCTTGGTGGCTGCCTACCATGTTTTTCAAAGTCAGATTTAGCTTAAAGGCAGCTCCCTAAACACCTGACACTGCTGTTGTGGCCCTGACACATACAGCACAGACCCAATAGCTGCCCTGGAGAGCTTCTCTGAAAAGTTAGTCAAACTCAAGGGTGCTCTCCTTAAAGCCTAAGATCAGGTTAATTGCACAGCATGAAAATGAAGAGACAACAGTTAACTGACTGCCTTAAGGTTGGGGTTTGAGTGTTCTCTGTGATCCCAGGACAGGACTCTGAGCACTGGAGTGCTTTCCACCACAGAATAGATCTGTCAGAACTTGTTCTATTCACTTTCTGGGGTGGGATGTCTCTGCTTGCAGGTGAAAGTGATGCGCAGCCTGGACCACCCCAATGTGCTGAAGTTCATTGGTGTTTTGTACAAGGACAAGAAGCTGAATCTCCTCACTGAGTACATTGAGGGGGGCACGCTGAAGGACTTCCTCCGCAATGCAGTGAGTATGGACACCTGGGAGACCTGTACTCAGTGAGCCTGACTGTGTTGGTGGTTGTACCAACCTTATGTACTTGTTGTTAGTCTTCTTTGGAGCTGTGTAGTAAAGCTGCTTCTTAGCTGTGGGTGAGCTTGAGGCAGGAAGCCTCTTCTTTCCAGAGCTATATTGTGTGTCTCTGACTGCTGTAAGAGTCCCTGTTGTGAAGGACCTGCTGTCACCAGCTGGCTGGTAAGACAGTCCCTGACCATTGAGGATTTGTCTTTCAGGACCCATTTCCCTGGCAGCAGAAGGTCAGCTTTGCCAAAGGAATTGCCTCTGGAATGGTGAGTTGGACTGTCGCTTCATCACAGAGCAAACTCTGGGGTCAGGGTTAGTGGCTTCAGCAGGGTGGTGTATGAGGGGCTGTGGGCGCTGCCTGACTACTGGAATTGGGTTGTTGAGTCTGTAAATGCTCAACTGGGAATCCCTAACACCAGCTTTTCTCCTTCTGTTCCAGGCTTACTTGCACTCCATGTGCATCATTCACAGAGACCTGAATTCACACAATTGCCTGATCAAGTTGGTGAGTTATATATACCTCTGTCCCCACAGCATGCTGCTTCTCTCCTTGGCGTCTTCCTCCCTTGGTTTTCTCCACATTATGTTCCCTCTTTTGTCAGGGTGGAACTGATTTCAGAGAGGCTTTGGGCCCCAAGCAAAGGAGCTTCATTCTGACACATGATTTTCCAGACTGATCTAGCTTTCACTCTTTCTGTGTTCTGTTCTCTTACACCTTTCCTTTGGTAGCAGCTCCTGTAGCAGTTACCTTCTTTCTGAGAGTTAGTACAGCTCTATTCTTTACCTCAACTATGAGATGTAGTCTGCAGCTGTTTCTGTTCTTTTAACCACTTGATGGCATTTTATTGGCACTCAAGATTCAGGCAAGTGTGTAGGTGTTTGCACGTGTGTGCTCTTTTTTAAATGCTGGGTCACAAGATTTTTGTGTAGTTTAATTCCCTCAAGCCTTCCCTTGTTCACTTGGCTTCAGACAACCCAGGATGAAAGTCCCAGTTAATTCCTGACCAGGTAAAAGAGGAAGATCTAAAAGGAAAGATCCAGGTATCACCTGGCAAGTGTAGCCAAATTGATGGGATAAGTGCTAGCAACCACACAGGAAATAAGACAATGAAGGGAGGAAGTGATGAGTTGATATCCTGAATTGGATATCTTACACCTGTCTGGACATCTTGCTATGCTCATGTGGCTGCAGGAAACCTGGATAGTTGCCCAAAGGAGCTGAAAGTAATCGGTGGCTTGTACTAAATCCCCTGTGTAGGATAAGACAGTGGTGGTGGCTGACTTTGGTCTGTCTCGGCTGATTGTGGAGGAAAGGAAAAAGCCCACTTTGGAGAAGCCATCTGCCAAGAAAAGAATGCTCCGCAAGAGTGACAGGAAAAAGCGCTACACAGTGGTTGGGAACCCGTATTGGATGGCCCCAGAGATGCTGAATGGTAAGAGTCCAGTAGCAGGGAGCAGGCCAGGAGACAGCCTGTGACAAGGTACAGAGATGACAGGATTACTGAAAGTTTCTGTGCCCCAGTAACAATCAAACCTTTCAGAGCCTGTGGTTTTAAACCTGCTAATGTGGAAGCTTATTTATACACACAGAGGCTGCAGTCCTGCAGTACCTGACCTGGAAAGCCTTTGTACCAGCCCAGGTAATGTTTCTGGCTTGACAATGGGATTCTTCAGGAGGGCAACAGAAGTAAACTTGCTATAATCCAGATACAAGGAAAAACAAAAGAGGCCAAGATAAAACTGAACCCAAGATCAATTTCTGTTATAGCCTCACGCTTTGTAACTGCCCCTTGAAACAGGGAATCATTGCACTCTGGGATAAGGTTTATGTGTGCTGTTGCATAGATCTAGGGAGAGGCCATCTGCTGCCAGGTTTGCTGAAGCCTTAGGATTGAGGTGGGAGTTGTCCAAGTGAAGGGAAATCTGGTTTTTGGCATGCAGCCCTCAGTTGCATTAAGGTTGAGCTGTGACCCTTAGAGGAAAAGCTGCCCCTGCAGGAGTTGAGGTGAGGGTGAAATACAGTGGATATAATTTCTGCTAACTAGCAGATCTCTCTGACCAGGTTGGGCGGTTTGGCTGGCTGGGATATCAGCACTGTCCAGCACAGTCTGCTGGGAAAGGGAGGACTGGGCTCCTCTCCCCCATCTCAGTTCTCCATGTTGCTATCTTGTGTGCTGTTCTGTTTGCCTTTTCTCAAGGCCTGCAGCCCTAAAGGAGTCTGAGGCTGCTTCTCAGAGTTTGTCTCAGTCCTGGCATTTGTCAAGAGAACAGCAAGAGCATAGTCTGACATCACCTCTGAAAGCAAGGCTGTTTACCAGCTACTGGCTTGGGAGGGGTGTGTCTGTAAGCAGAGCATGGCATGCTGGAGCCTGCCAGCTTTCTCAGGATCAGAGTGCTGCTGGTGTGTAATTTATTATCTCTGCAGTCACTGCAGCAGGGACTCGCTGGCTGCTGGGGAAACTGAGCACTGGCTCCATGCACTGTAGAGATGCACAAGAACAGCAATCAATGGAAACGAGCAGAAGCTTTCCATAGTTATCCTTAGCATTTTCTCAGAACTGATACATAAGGCTTCCCAGTGTTGTCCTGTAATTCCCCAGTACAAGGGAGAAGCAGGGTTAAAATCTGTAATGGCAGTGTAATGCAGTTGGTATATATACATATCTTGGGGTGACTGACCCTGCGCACGTTTAAGCCTTGCTTTGTTTCCTGTTTTAGGGCCCTCCAGGGAATAGGCTTAGTTAAGCTTTGTACTGGCAGCTCCTGAAATAGCTGGATGGGTAATTCTCTCTTTACAGAGCTGAATGTCTCATGTTTCCTACAGGACAGAGCTACGATGAGATGGTGGACATTTTTTCATTTGGGATTGTTCTCTGTGAGGTAAGACAAGGACATTACATGGCATCTTTAATGGACCTTGTCCCCATCTCTGTGCACACGTGGTATCACCCAGATCACTGCATCTGAGCGTGCAGCCTGTGACCTAACAGCACATTATTAGTGAATTAGACTGGGAGAATAAGCTTACTCTGCCTCTGTTTCCTCAAGGAAGATAACTGTCTCTCTCAGAGAGTTTTTCTGGTCCCAGTTTCTTCCTGGTCTGAAAGAAATGCAGAGGTTGCTCCTGGACTGAGAGAAGCTGTAAAAAAGTCATCAGGTTCTGGTTGAGCCCTGGTATCCATTTGAAAGTAGATGTATTCCCTAGAACTGCAATACTTCTTTCTTTTTCTACTGCCTCATTAAAAGAACAATCAGCTGCATAATCTCAGCAAATTCAGGGCCTCCACTGGGGACGGCACTTCACTTCAAAGAAGTGGAAACAAAAATCTCATTGCAGGTCGATTAATGAAGCTTGCACCCTGAAGTCTGTTGGCTTAGTTTATTTCTGAGCCAATGCAGAGTCTGACTATCATATCAGGCTTTTCTATCTGCAGAACAAAAAGCAGCACTTGAAAGCTGCAAGACCCTTATTTTCAGTTTAAAAGGTGTGTATGACAGTGGAAATACAGATGAAAGGCAGGGTGTTATGTGTAACACAGCAGTTGCAGAAACACCAGGGGATGCCAGCACAGTTTCATCTTCTGGGTTTGGATGAAGAGGACAAAGAAAATGTCTGTGCATAAATCTTTGTGGCCTCATATGGAGCTCTGTTTACACTGGGCCCTCCTCTCAGAGAATGTTGTGGTTGTGAGTGATAGATTTAGGAACTTGAAAAATCTGTATGTGGGATTAAAACAATTGTTTCATCTAGAAAAAAAGACAAATAAAGGGGTAGTAGCATATGAACATTTTCCTTGTCGCCGAAACAATGATGCTAAAAAAAAAAAAAAATTAAACACTCAGACAGATAAGGAAGTAAATCTGCCAAAATACATAATGGGCGTTTCTGTCTAGTTACAGGATGTGGTTGTTGTGCTGAGTTATTGGCATAGAAAAGCCTGAGTGGTTATAAATAACACCCTTTCTATGATACCTGATGAGGCTTTAAACCTAATACTCTGTCCATATGAAAGTTTGTATTGACCTTGTGAGTGTAGATCATCCCACAGCTCTCTGCTGTGGGCTCCTTCCCTCCTTCTACACTTGTGCTGGAGGTGGTGAGCACTGGGGCAATGCTGGGGCAGGGCTTCCTTCTCTACCCAGCCCTTACCTGGCTCTCCTTTACCTGCAGCCTCCTGGGTGTCAGTTATGGTTGTTCTTATCTGTCCCAACCCTCTGGCTCTGGTGAGGGTTGAATCTGTCACTGGCAGAACAAGTCAGAATTAGGGGTGCTGTTGGCTTCTCAGCACTGCTTAGGACAGGCTCTGTACTGAGGGGCTTTGCTGCTGATGTGGTAAGATGGTTAGAAAGGGGAGGGATGGGGTGGTGATGCAGGTTGCCTTGATTACCTGCAGTCAGGAGGGGCTGCATCATCCCCAGCTGCAAGACACTGTCAAGCTCCCTGAAAGGGGCACATCATCCTGTGTCTTCTGGCTGAGAGACCCTGGACAGAAAGAGAAGGCATCTGGGACTTCCTTCACAGCCACGGACTTATCGCCAGGTCTTGAAAAAGTTTCCAGTGAAGTTTGTCTGTACATAATGCCATGAGCAAGTGGCTTCATTGGAAAGGACGAATAGTGCTTTTGTTCTTTCCTTTCCACCATAATACTTTGAAGGAGCCCCTGCCTGATGCAGAAGTTCCCTGTTAACGCTCTGGAACTGTTGCAATACTTAAGTGCTTCTCTTATTTTTCCCTAGATCATAGGCCAGGTTTATGCCGACCCAGACTGTCTCCCACGCACACTGGATTTTGGCCTTAATGTCAAGCTGTTCTGGGAGAAGTTTGTTCCTGCTGATTGTCCTCCAGCCTTTTTCCCTCTGGCTGCTATTTGCTGCAGACTGGAACCAGAGAGCAGGTAGGTTTGGGGTCTGGAGGACTCCTTTGGAAGCCTGCAGGATGTGTCTGTATTCCCATAGTGGAAGGACTGCTCTGCACAGAGGGCAATTCCAACCTTCTGTGGGAATGCTCAAAGGCTTCCGTGAGTGGAGAGACTTCAGACTCAACAGTTTGAGAGAGGGACTGCTGTATATGGTGGAGATCTGTGAAACAATTCCAAGACAGAGAGAGTAAAGGAGGAATGATTGTTCAGGATTTCTCAGGTACAAAAAGTAGGGGCAGACTTTGATAGTAAGGTAAATACTTCATTTGATTTCAGTTATGAAACTTGTAGCTTCAGAGCAGTGTTGCTGCCAAGTAGGTTCCAAAGAGCCAGACCTCCCTGGTCACTGGCTATAAAAACAGGTAGCCCAGACAGATGAGGGCTTTGCAGTCTTGGAAGCTGAATGGGGAGGAAATCATGTCCCTGATCACCACTCTGTACATGGTACAGGGACCTGGATGGACAACTAGCTCAACCTTTCCAGATGCTGTTCTGCTTCCTCTTTCCTACTCATGTTTCCTCACTGCTGCTTCTAGGCCCCCTTTTGCCAAGCTGGAAGATTCCTTTGAAGCTCTTTCTCTGTACCTGGGAGAACTTGCCATCCCCCTTCCATCTGAGCTGGAGGAACTGGACCACAATGTGAGTGTGCAGTATGGACTGAACCGTGACAAGCTACCTGAAAACACAACCTAGTCCACTCGTCCTGCTGCCTGTGTCACTTCCATTGGAGCTGGGATGAGCATCAGGGAGGGAGATGCACTTCAGCCACTTCCAGGGCATTAACAGGGCGCCACGCTGTGCATTTGCTGCACTGCCCCTCTCCCCCCACCCAGCTTCCCTCCTCTTGGATATCTTGATTCACTGTGGATTTCTGGCATGTTTCAGAAGCAAAAAGGACCATTTCCTGCCAGCTGCACCTAGGAAAGCTGCTGAACACTATTTTTCTGGCTTGAGAAATATTTCTCTGGCCTTTTCAGGCTTCTTTACTGTGGTGCCTTAGAACTTGGCTGCAAGCTGTGAAGCCACCCTGGCCTGTCTGCCAGGGAGGGAATTGCTATAGGAGACTCTCCTGGGTAAGGACCAGCACTTCTGGAACAGCTTCTCCCATTGACTGCCCTGCTCAGAAAGCTGGGGAAATTGGACATCCAGCAACACGTCCCACCAGGACAGCACATGTATGTATTTGCATATGTTTCCCAGAACAACCCACTGAGATTTTGGCCTCTGACACACATCAGAGGAGGGAGTGAAAAGCCCTAGGAACTGGGCAGCTCTCCTGAAATACCTTGTCTCTGGGGAAGCACATATGAATTGTTTTGGTTTTGTGGGCTTTTTTTCCTTCTCTGTCTCTGAATACCTCCAAAAGCCTGCCTAGAAACACTAAGACTGAGCTCTGCTTGCCCCTCCTTATGTTAAATGAGGCAGGCAGCAAATGAGCCACTGGAGCATCTTCAGACCCTGCACCTGCAGTGAGTTTGCCTGCCCAAAACCTTAACCTAGGTGAAAGTATTTGAACCTTGAATGTATAGTTCTGCACTACGCATTGGCTGCGGACATTTCCTGAGTGCTTGAGCTCTTGGCCTGCGGATGTGAGGTGACAGAAATGGCAGCAGAAGGTGCTTGTCAGAAAGCCAACGGTTTGAAGTGGCTCAGACCTTGGGCATGGACCATGGCAAAGGGGGACTTGCCAAGGTTAATTAAGGGATGGACTTGTCATGAATAGAAAAGTGCTGGAGAATGTCCCATTCTCCCTGGAGTGGCAGCTGGAGAACTAATAATTCAGTTGCCACTACCTCATCCTTTCCTGCAGATTGTGCAAGTTGCTCCCTTTGAAGGTCCTTCTTGCAGCTGCTGCTGCAGCACCTGAGCTCATTCTCCAAACAGAAATTTTCCTCAGGGTCATTCCCTGCTCTGGGGGGAAAAAAAAGGGCTTGGAGTCACTGGGAGGTGGGTAGGAGTGTATTTTCTTCCACTACTTCTCTTCTTTCTCCCTTGGTGGGAGAAGGAAGGAAGCAAGCTACTGCTGCAGTAGCTTACATGGTTGGCAGAACTGAACAAAAAGCTGGATCAAGTTCTGCTTGTAAGTCTCACAAACATCATGGTTTAACTGGATTTTTAGTGTACTCCTTTCTTCCTCCTCCTCCTTTCAGCACTGAATGGTGGGGAATGGGTGTTAGTCTTTGCTGTTACTTTGGTTTCCTCCCCCTACCCACGATTTTAAAGTATTATGTAAAATAACAAGGGACCAGCCATCATGTGACATCAGGTATGCAAGGGGGGTGTTTTTAGTCTGTGTAGTGGTGTTTTAGAAACACTGGGGACTCCCTGTGCTGTGAGTCAGGCAGGAGCCTCTCTAAACTGGGTCCAGTGGATCCAGGATTGTTAATAGGATTTGCCCTTTCATTTCCCTGCCCAGGCTGGTTTGTGAGGGGACCCCTGAAGGGAGAGTCCTGGGTGATGTGTGGGTGGGGTTTATGAACTGTGATTTGCACAGCTCCACATTCTAACTAAATTAAAAAGCAGTAACTATATGCTATTGAGAACAAGATTTTGTGGTCTCTGTGTTAAATAAAGCCGGAAGCTGTAACTTTCTCGGGTTTCTATTGTAGTCACAAAATGGCAACATCAAAACTGCCCAGATGAGGTATCATGTAGAACACCCTTTTTTGAGTCAGTGGACTCTGCCATGTTCACAGAACTGCAGAATCACAGTGCAGTGCTCTGTAGGATTATTTACCTAGAGTGAGGGAAAGGGAAGAAGTTGTTAAGTTCTGTTCATTTGTTGGTTGGTTTTTAAGGCTGGACAGGAGTCAGCAGACCATGGAGCCTCTCTCCCTTTTCCTTTTCTAATCCAGGGATAAAAATACAGCCTGTTCTTGGAAACCTCTTATTCTGAAATATGTAGTTCAAGGGGCATTTGTTAAGACAACAACTGAAAAAAAATGCTGGCTCTATTAATACCTCCTGTAACTTGCTGTGCTCTGTCTCCACTGTACTTCTCAAGGGATGGAGCTGCTGCTGAGCAGCACGAAAGCAGAACTGACCCAGGTCAGCGCAGGAAGGGGCTGTAACCAAGAGTGTGTTCCCACAGGCCAGCCTGCTGAGTCACCCACAGCTCACACCCCCACAGCTGCTTTTCAGGAACAGTGTCCCAGTCCAAGACCAGCTGCTGGCAGCAGGGAGACAAGCTCTATGGCCCTTGTCAGTGCTGGTGAGTGCAGGCATTGCTTTAGGGATATACCTTTGGACCTGGCAGACTGAAGCGGCATCTTCCCTTCTCCTCAATTCAAAGTCTGAAACAAGGGAAAGGATGCTGCTCTGGCAGGAGGAATGCACAGATGAGCCACAGTCCACACAGGTCTACAGAGCATTTTTCTTTTAAGCTTTAATACAAGGTAGCACAGTCTGCACCTTCTCATAATGAGGTATTTAAAACATTTTACAAAGAAATGGTATTCAAAGGCATTTAAAAATAAAATATTTCCCTTTTCTGAATCAAACATTAACACTAAAACCCCTGCTGCCAAGTGCTGCTCCTTGTTAGGCCCACAGCTATAAAGCAGATGGCTAGAAAACTTACTTGAATGGCTTGAATTCCCTGAAGCGGGGACAGATGTTTCCCTGAACTGGCCTTGCCTTGGTGCCGTTAGGGAGACACTGCAGCAACCATCCCTTCCAAACCCCCTGAAATGCTAATAAAAGTTGTTGCAAAACCTCTCTAATAGGACCAGGCTCTGTAAGTAAGTAGTCTTGCTGCACAAGCTGAGTGTGTGACAAGAGGCTGGGCCAGGAGCCATGCCAGAACTTCAGTATCTTACAAAACAGCTGCCCTCTTCTGCCCTTAGAGCCAGAACTGCTGCACTATGATCAGGGAGACCTCCACAGCTTGGCCACTCGGTCCAGCACTGGCTCTGTAGGAAGCCAAGGGAGTTCAAAAGAGTGTTAGCTATCTTCAGTGTTTAACCTGCTGTAAGTAGCCGAAGGGCAGTTTGTTTTCTTCACTCCACAACTATCTACCACTGGCCCTTGCTTTCCTGATCTGTGTAAGTGAGGAGGAGGCACAGACACCCTCTGGACACCTACAACTGTGGCTGTGCATGTAGCACCACAGGGGAATGGAGAACTGGCCTCAGCCCTGGAAGACCTGGATTTGTCAAGAGCTTGAGGAGAGCTTTTCCGAACTGGCACTGCGGCTAAACATACTGCTTCTGGCCAAAGACATTTCTCAAATAAACTCTTCCTTGGAAAAACCCTGATCCAGTAAAAGGCTTCCAGCTCTCAGCCACTAAAGCAAAAATGTAAGAACTATAATCAGAGTGTAATTATCTAGCTAAGTCTGACATGAAGCTCCCCTCAGTCCCTGCAGTACTGTTCTCTCCTGAGGTTCCAGGCTGAAACTTAAGTAACAGTGCACACCGTTAAATAAGAAAAGAACAGAAAAAGAGGAAGCCACGACCACACTCTGGGCTATGGGATCTGTGGCCAGTTGTAAGCCTGGCCCATCATCCCCCCAAGCTCCTTGGCACACCATGGAGATAGGTGGGAGGAAGCAGCAGGGTCTACCACACCAGTTCCCAGCTGATCGTGCACTGAATGGTGCCTCTCCAACGGATGATGAATAGCCCATTGTCCTGTTCCTCTGCATCACCTTCATCTGGCGTTCATCAAAAAGAAAACAAAATAGAAATGAACACACGCAACCCCTGCACTCACAGTGGGAAGCTGGAGGCTTTGCTCAGCCTGTAGCGCTCCTGCCCGAGCTGCTCAGGCACCAGGAGTTCCCGCCTGCCCCATGAGAGGGCCGCTGCCGTCCTGTGTGTCCTCCACGGGCGTCTGGTTGGTGCACACCACAATGGTGTTCTCATCCACAAGCTCGCACGCAGGGTTGGTGAACGCTGACAGGGGCAGCGTGATGCGCTGCATTTCACGCTCATAAACCTTCTGTTCATGCTTCTCCTTCAGGTCTTTCCCCCTGCATCAAAACAGAAACCAAAACATGTACATGGGGTGAGTACTGCTGCTGCTTGGAGGAAGAGTCTTAGCAAAGCTGATATAGTAGAGAAGAAGGGACTCAGCTCTTTAAGATAACCAGAGGTTTCAGCTGCATACAAAGGGCCAGAAATATTCCCTACTGTAAGCAGAGGACCACAGCTGAGCATCCTTAAAAAACAAGTAGCCAAGTGAAGTCTGTCCCTCCCTCAAACTGGCTTATTCACTGACACTGCTGCTGGTAAGTGACTGTAAAGCCAGGCCCCTCCTTCAAACCAGAGAGCTGTGATATGTTTCCTTATCCTTTACAGTCCCACAGCACTGCCTGGTGCAGGCCCAGGGGAGAAGTGAGACAGCGCAGAGGCCACTGCTGTGGAAAAGAGCTTCTGTAACCTCCTTCATTTGAAACAAATACTGGAGGTGGTGACAGCTTCTGCCTTTTGTTGCAGCAAATTAAGCTGTCCAGAAAGTATTAAAGCTGACTTCAGAGCTGGCCCTGCCTTCTGCCACTGCAGCTATAACAGCTTTATGCCACAACCAGCTCCTCAAACCTACCTCAGTTTCCAGCCTGTTGCTAAGGGAAGGAACACCTCTGTAATTTGTGCTGTGGAAGAACTGCCTTGCTTTAAAAATGGATTTGGCATTGATAGCATGTTGTCTCCAGAAAAGCTGTGCATACCAAAAACTACTAAACCCATTAAAGGTTTCTCACCACACCTACTACCCATACCTGCCAGCTTGCACAAGCAATTTTGAAATCAAGGCAAGGAGGGAGACAGTAAACCTGCACTACATCCCTGCTGTGAGCTCTCTGTGACTGGAGAAGAAAAGCTTCATTTGGACAAAGCCCAACACTGATCTATTGCTTCCTCCCACCAAAGACAGGAGAGAGGTGGGACAGGCACCACTTGCTCCTCCTGGGGCTCATGATCTCAACCAGGCAGAGCTGCTGGGGTTTCCTGTCAGCATTTTGGCTGCTTTTCAAAGCTGCCTACAAGCGTGCAGCAGTGGCTGCCGTTCCTGCCAGCACACAAGACAGCATTTTCTGAAGTGACACCTCAAATCAGATTCCACAACAAGCAGCACTCCGTGTTTTGCCCCTTATGTAACACTCCTCCTCTGCTTTTTTCTGTCAGCATTTATTATAAACACTTACATAAGGACATGTCCCAGCTTGGGAAAGGGCTCCTTCTGCTTGGTTGTGTCAGACTGTTGTCAAACAGCCAAAACATAGAACAAACCCTCCCAGAGGAGGGAGCCTGGGCCTTTGCGTGCTGCAGTGACAATCACTGCTATTTGTTAATCCTGCCTTCTCTCTCACAACTAAGCAGCTTGTACTGCCACTACCCTCAAACACTGCTGAGGTACAGAAACATTTCTGTCCAACAGAGTGAAGTGGCTGAAAAAAATAGTAACTGAAGCGCAAATCAAAACTGACCTTAAAGCATACAGGAGTTTTGCTAAAAGGAACTTCAACAAAAAAAAGAGTGCTACTTGATAGTCAGCTTCAAAGGATACAATGCATGAGTAGCAAAAAAATTGCCAATTGTTTTTCTTCTAAAGATAGACTAGAGAAATCAGGGAAACAGGTGGCCTGCTAGAAGGATTGTTCTTTTTCTGATCAAAAGAAACTTCCTGTGAGGGCACCTGGGATCTGCTCTTTCCAGTTCTGACAAAATCTCGCTACCCAGGATACATCTGAAAAAAGCCACATCAAGGTGCACATGCACACACAAAAACCCAAATATTAAAGAGGGCAATTTGAAACTTTAAATGGGACAGAACATCACAATGATACGGGAAATGGAGAATAGAATTAACTCTACAGTAGTTCTTTCCTCAGTGTGACAAGCAAACTTGCTCAATGTGCCACAACCAAACATATGCTTCTGTCCCTTTTCCTTGGGATCTGGTTGGGTCTGCAGGTGCTCAGACATTCCTGCTCTATATACACCAGCTTTTGAACAAGAACAGCCACTCACCTCTTATAGATGTATCCCAGGACAATGCCAGCCCCGATGGCGATGATTATCACCATCATGATCAGCCCCAGGACATAACCTGTGAAAAGAGGAAAAAAAAGAGGCAAAATTAGAGGCAGCAGATCCAGCTATAATATTGCTTTCAGAGCCTCAAAGCAGGTCTGTCCTGCCAGAATTACAGGAATGGGTCCATCACGCGATCCTGGGTTTGTACCTAGTATCCCTAAGTCCTTCTTTTCTTTGGAGTTCATCTGCACTCTCTGACTGATCCCAATGACGGGCTGCACTGCGGCTGCCTCGCTCCGGGAGGGCAAAGTATCAGCTGGTTCAAACACCTGCTCATCCTCCTGGGAAGTACCAACTTCTGCTGTAGGGACTGGGGCTGTGGTAGCTGTAGTATCTGTTGAGAGGGGGGAAAAAATATATACAACATACCAAGCACTTATGAATACTTCAAAACAACATGTGCCTTGTGAGTGGGACAGATCTAGACTGGTATCACTGAACTGCCTTCAAAACACACTGAAAAACACTTGTTCCCCCTTAAGTTGTTGCCAGAAATCCTAGCAAAGTAGACAAGAAATGTACTCCTCCCCCCACTTTCCTCTGACATGAACCTATTTAACTAAGAGTCCAAGGCACCACCACAGATGAGAGAAGTCAGACAGCAGAATGAAACTCAGGCTCAGGGCATGAGTCCAGGGGATGCGCAATGACTTCATTTAGCGTATAGATCGATATACAGGCTGCAGCTTCAATCATGCTGAACAGACATGAACAAGATTATGAGAATCTCCATCCCAAATCTCCCAGGAGCCTATTTATCTCTCTTCTGCCTCAATCTTCCTGACACAGGAAAGTTTGACAGGAGACTCCAGCTGGTGTGAAAACAACCTGGGGATATTCTTCCCCAGCCCCTCTTTGCAGTGGTGTACCAAACTCTGATAGCATGTTGGACAGGCTAGCTCAGAGCAGCCCTGAGGCAGCACAGCCACTGACTAAGGACAAGTTCCTCCTCAGCCAAGGCCCAGGCAAAGGCACCCAAGGATACAGGTTCCTTCCCAGCCCTGTTTTTTATCAATGCTCTTTTTTATCAACAGCATTGAAAGATTTTCAAGGTAGCTCCTTCTTTCATGACATAGTTTAAATGGAAGCTGTAGCACTGTAAAAAATGTGACAGTGTAAAGTAGGTATCTATTACCTGTTCTACACAAACCCCCCTCTTTTTTGGAAATGGTGTTCACAGTATGCATCCACACCTGAAAACTCCCTCCACCTGCATCTCCCCCCACAGCACACAATAACTCCATGTGGATTTTCTATCTGCAGCCATTTTGAGTTCTCAGTGGAATGTGAAATGGAAGTATAGAATGGAGTCAGAGACAGGAAATCAGGGTCCTGCACAGTAACTTCATGTAGGATCAACCAGGGCAACTGGACTAAAGTGAACGGTTGGACCATGAAAAGGTGCCCACTCTGAGATGCAAAAATATCAAACCTATTAAACATGTAAATGGCTGAAAGGTCAGGTAACTCTTCTGATCCTAAAGCTGCAAGAATGTTTTGAGTAAGGGTCTTGTTGGCTGAACATTTTTTTTGCTTCATCTTTAGGGAAAAGTAGGGAAAAAAAGAGCAAAGTGAAAAAAAGGAGAGGGTGTACGTGTGTGGGGAAAGTATTTACATGCAAGGATAGCAATCTCAAGGGACAGTGGTGTGAGTAAATCTTGCAGGGCTCAGAAGGTAGTAAACAGTTCAAAAAACCCCAAGCAGTAACTCTGGCATCAGTCAATACTGACACCTCCTCTCCCTGAAACAGGCTTCAACTACGGTTCTTTTGGCAAACTGTTTCTCCCTGTGACTATCCAGGAGGAATCCAGTGTTTAGGGTTTTCCATTTCTTACTGTCCTCCCTTCTAGTTCTCAGTTTTTCCAAGTTCTTCCCGTACTCAAACTCCCACTGGCAATCGTTTAAGAGCAGGAAGCTTCTTTAGTCAGCCATAACATGCCCCACAGTAACAATCTACCCACACCTCAGCAGTTCCTGGATGTCCAGACCTCAGCCTTTTGCAACACAGCTCAAGAGCCCTATAGTGATAAGTGAATTATGGGGGAGTGGGGGCTTTTCACAGGCCTTTTCTGGCACTAATGGAAAACCTCTAGGGGCGGAGCAAGGCACAGCTGGGAGGCAGATGTGCACACACAAGCGGGGGGTGGAGGGGAGCCCCGGGTACGCGCTGTTCCGGGGGGAGGTGCTGGCGTAGGCCGGGGTTGTTTGTGCGGAGGGGGGACCCCACCCTGGTGACAAACCCAGCCCCCCGCGGTAGGAGACAGGCCGGGGAGGGCAGGAAGAGAGGGGGGCCGGTGGCGGCCGCTCTTACCTGAGCACTGGGCGATGTCGCAGGATCGCCGCGCGGGGATCCCGGTAGCGCCTCGGATGTAGCACCAGGGCGCGGCGTCGCCGTCCGGGTTCCTGCAGCTGTTGTGGTCCTCATCGACTGCTGAGGAGCAGCGGGCCGTCAGCGCGGCCCCGGCACCCTCCGCTCCCCCGAGAGCACCCCCCGCCGCGTGCCCCAGCCCCGGACCCACCTGCCGGGAGCGCGGCGCCGGGGCCGCTCCGCACCGTTAGCCAGTTGAGGCACGGGGCGCCGCCGGAGGCCACTTGCTGGCTGCCGCGGTAGGACTCGCCGTTGCCGCGGAGGCACTCTGCGGAGAGACGAGACGAGCCTTGCTGGCGGCCCGGGCAGCCACCGCCGCCCCGGGCCGCTCCCCAGCACGGCCCCCCCCTGCCCCACGGGGGTGTTCCCCCTCCCGAGACCGGCCTTTGTCCCCCACAAAGCCGGGCCGGCACTCACCCTCGGCGCCGCGAGCGGCCCCCAGCAGCAGCGAGCCCAGCAGCAGCACAGCGGCCAGCGTCCGCCGCGGGCCCCGGGGCAGCATCCTCAGCGCTGAGGGCGAGGAGCCGCCGCCAGCCCGGCCGCGCAGCTCAGCTCCGCTCGGCGCCGCGGCGAGACCTGCCCCGGCGCTCCCCTCTCCGGTAAACAACCGCCGGGCTGCGCTTCCCC
>VZTE01004904.1:663161-693412 GCA_013397775.1 Eulacestoma nigropectus | reverse complement strand
CCGCCGCCGCCGCCGGGTCCTAACGCTGCCGCTGCCGCCGCCCGCCCCCAGGAGGGGAAGGGGCGGCTGCCGCGAGGCAGGGCTCGGGGCAGCCGGGAACCTGCTGCCGCAGAGGGTCCTTTGCCCTGGGACCGAGGGCGGCGATGGGTGCTCGGTGCCGCGGGGCTGTTTGGCTCGAGAGGAACTCCGCGTCCCTGGGCTTGTCTCCTGCAGTCGCAGGAAAAGTCTTGGACCAGAAGAGGAGACTTCCCACACGGAACTACGCTTGAACCGCTGCCTGTGGCAGGGAAAGTGTTTATCTTCAGAGACCTAAAACTGCTATCTCCCCTAGAGAATTACCATGAAGGACTAAATCTTGCTGCCCTTATTTTCTCCCTTTGGGTTCTCTTAGCTCTAAAGAGACGTTGCAGGGGGTACACACCGCCAGGGAGGCTGTGCACCTCTACCTTAAAGGGGTTTACATTCTTGCCTCTGCTAATCCATTACTTTTCATTGACTCCATGTACTTACTGTAAAAGCTGTGCCTGCTTATAGAAAAAAGAAAGTAAACAGCATGAAGATGGTTTAGAGTAGTTTTACTGCAGGCATCCAGCCACTGTGATAAAGCCTCTCTGCAGACATTTCACATGGCTTACAAGAGATACTTCTGTTTCTGAACATACCAAGGGATTCGGACAGTGCATTGCCAGTGCCTGCACACAAGCATCCAGAGTCCTCAGCACTGTTTCTATTTTACACCAGTGAAAAACAAGCCACTGAATAGTTGGTCCTGTTCGACAATGAGCTTGCAAAGGCAGCCTGGGCCAACTGATGGGTTTGTAGCCAAGGCACAGGCCTGCAGCACAAGGTGCTATTTCTGGCTTTCGCACAGAGTTCTTCCTGACCTTGGCCAATCTGCCTGCCTCACTTCTTTGTGCTTTCCCTTCCTTTCTGTTACATGAGGTACAATCAAACCTTCCTCCTTAGAATAGGACTGGGAAGTTCCCTTCTTTTAAAGTTCTTTGAAATCACATGGAATTGAACACATAAGAAGTATTTCTGTGCCAGGAAAGTCCCAGATGTTTCCATCCTGGCAATGCTCTCTGTCAGGCTGCTACAGGTACTTGTGTGACAAACCTGCTCAAGGTGCTGATACAACCTAACTTTTGCCCCTTTTTCACCAGGTGATGAACACTTTAACCCCTTTACAGTCAGGTCACCTGCTGCATCCAGTCCACAATGGAGCCACAAAAACATAGATGTATCAGCATGATAGATGGGTAATGAGGAAACAGGTCAATTAAGCAGCACTACCACCAAGTATGAAACCACGAGTCTTAGCACACATTTGTGTGTGATTCATGCTTTAACGATATGATCTGCCACTACAGAAAAGTTAGTTCATTAATGTCAGATTTTTAAAAAATGGTTGTAAAAAATCAAAACAGGAAACCAAAAACCAGCTGTATGTGCCAGTCCTGACTGACATCACCAGCTAAGATACAGCCTTTGTGCCATTATGCTCATTGTCTGTACAGACACCCTGTTACTGCATTCCTGATGCTCTCCAGTTAGTCTCTGTAAAGGCAAGGCTAACTAGAGTCAGCAAGAATTTTTAATAAGGGCTATTGAATCTAAGCCGCCTGTTTGTAATAGCTCTTCATCACAGATTTTATGGGACAAATTCCATTCAGCAGAAACTGCAGGGCCACGCATGCATCGAGAGGCACCGACTGTCCAAAACTGTTTGCAGATGGACTGCCAACCTGCACAATTAATTTGTTTTTGCTCATTTCATGAGACTAACTAATGCTTCCATGCCACCTAGCAGAGAAAGCACCTCCTTCTGTACATACTGATCCAAGAACTGCAGTAATCTCTCTGGAAACAAATCTCAGACCGTCCCAGCTCTCTCTCCTACTATGTAACAAGAAAAATTTGCACTTTTCATTACACCCAGCCAAGTTCCAGCAATTTGAGTTTCTAGTCCACAGAAAGACAATGGGGACTCTGGGAGAAATGCAAAAACCTTCACGTTAATGGTAAAGATCAAAGTCTTTCCCACAATTGACTTCTAAGCGTAATTTTTTCTTTCATCTCTAGCTTTCTCCAGGATGAGGGAAGATTTATGCCTGGTAGTTTCACAGAGTTAAGTTTAATAGGATGCCAGGTGGCAGCTGTCAGAGGCAGACTCGATTGCTCTTTCTGCTGCTTGGGAATGAGTTTGCTCTTCTTGCTACACTTTTAGAGATTAAACATGACATTATTTCCTAGGACTTGATTTTAAACTACCCAAACTATAAGTTAATAGCTCTGCAGCTACTTCCTCACATAGTTTACACTTACATGTCTGTAGGTATATACACATACATGTATCACAACACATCTCCACATTTCACAGGAGAATATATACACTATTTTTAGGAATGAGGGACATTAAGCATCCTCCCTAAACTCAGTGTGAACCAGTTTCAGCTGTGAGCTGGTACCTTTCTGCTGTTTACTTTATACAGGTTCCAGAATGAACAATGTCTGCTTTCTCTCTCTCCTGTCTGTCAGCTGCTTTTTCTTGTTTGTTCTACTTTTTCACCTGTGGAAAAATTCAAAGTGCTTTGAGATTTTATTAAAAAAAAAAAAGAAAAAGAAAAGGAATCTAACATATAGCACAGCACTCTGTGCCAAGGGAGGCAGCCACAGATGGATAGCTCTGGAATGACTCTGCAAGAAGCCATCAAACCCACCCTCCCTCTCTGGCCATAGCCAAGCGCATTCAGATCTTGCCAGGCAGAAGTTCATGTAACCTCCTATGCAAGAACTAACATGCTTTATTACTTAATCTTACTAAGTAAGACATTGCGGGGAGTAAACAAAATGAGTTTTCTAATCTGAGTAATCTTTCCTAGCCAAATGAACATGGATTGCTTAAAATGGAAAAAGTTGACCATTGCTCTCCTTGTAACAGGACATAGGTCATGTTCCCATAACCTCCTCTTTCTTCTTCCTAGGTAACCAAAATAATTGCTCCAATTTTTCCTCAAAACTAGTTTTTCTCAATTTTCTGCTTCTTTCATAGATTGCAATGCTTGCAAATAAAGATAGTACATTCCAAGACCTCATTTACCGTGAACAGATTAGAGCAATTTGTGCTTAAGCTTAAAAAGCTGTGAGCGTCAAATGTTACTGAACACTATTAAGTACTTGCAACTCCAACAAAATCAAGGGTTTTATTTCTTTGTTGCCTCTGTCTTGATAATGAAAATAACTGTGGGTCTCACCTATAAAAAGCCTTCTGTAAGCACTGATGTAGGAGTTGGAAACAAATGTGTTTCCTTTCTAACCTAGATACAAATTGAATGTAATAAAAGAACATCAGGGCTGCAACAAAAGGATCAGATGTTGAGTTTATGAAACTGAGCTGAGTACAACCAAAAATCAAGACAGAGACAGTGACTACAAAGGAGATGGTGTGAAGCGACAGGAGTATCTGCTGGCACTGTTGCATTGCGCTGCTGACATGCTCAAGGAGAGGCTTTCTCCTCCCCCTTCAGTCTGACAGCATGAGCTATTGCTAAGTAAATGCCAGCCACAGCCTCCAAGGACTAACAAGGAAGTCTGCAGAAGCAAAGCAACCATATGTGATATTTGAACTGGTTCAGACTGGTTCAGAGTTTGCTCCACTAACTCAAGAGTGCTTTCTCAGATGAGCTTTCTGTGTGGGCTGTAATAATAAAAGGCCAGAGGCCTCGTGAAGGCAATTGAGCCCTATTGTTAACTGAGGAGAAGCACCGCAGCCACACTTCTCCAGCATTAAGAGATTAGCACTACATACTCTGGGCAATCACTGACTTCAGAAATTTCACACACTGAGTCCTCTCTGACAGCATCAATTCTTTGTCCTTTTTTTTTCAAGAACTGCCCAGCACCTTTCCACAGTTTTCTCAGCAGTTTTGAAAGGCCCAAGTGCTGACAGACATCTGTGTTCACACTGGCCCACTGTAGCAGTTGTGAAGGTCCCCATGGATCATCCCTCAGCTCTTTCCCAGGCTGCAGCATTCGAGTCTTGGTATCTGGATCACAGACTGCTTTACCTGCTATCCATCAGGTGGGTGTGTCTCGTAGCAGGATACCATAAAACCATAGCAATATTGTTAGGAATTGGGTACAGCTGTCTAAAGATGTTTCAGTCTCCAGCTGCACTCGTTTTTGTTGGGTTTTTTGTTTTTTGATTGTTTGGTTTTTTGCTACAGATGCAGGCTGCTACTGACAAAAAGCAGAGCACACATTTCTAAGGGTGGAAGAAGAGAAGCTATTTTGAAAGATACTGTGATCTAATCAGAGAACACGTAAGTCTGAGCCAAGAACAGGAGCCTTACTCTAAATTCTTTTAACTGATCTTTGCCTGACCTTAGGCAAGCTTCTGCCTTGGTTTCCCATGTTAATATTTCTTATGTCACAGAGGCAGAAATGATCCTATGTCTGCAAAATGCTTTGAAAGCTTCAGACATGCAATACCTACCTTATGAAATGGTTTTGTAGGGGAAGGAATCCTGAAGACAGATATGCATGAGATGTTCTCAAGTTCTACATGTGTAGTGCTGACTTAGATGAAAGTACAAATAAGCATTAATGCAGGAATTCATTAAAATAGGAGAATGTGTTGTTTGGTTGTTTTTTAAAGTATAAAAGTACTTTCGTAACTTTCTTGTTTCTCAAACCACTGTTGTGCCCAGCAGTACGTGGCAAAACTAAGCAGTCTGATAAACCAATTCATTCTTGTTAGAAAATGCCTATCTAAAAAGAATTGTTTATCCGCTCATGAGAAATGTGAAAAGGCAGCATGAAAACATCTGGAGATTTCAGTCAAAAGGAATAAAGATTTCTGTTCTGATACCTGTTCAAATTAACTTCCAGTGAATTGGATGGGATTATTAAATATCCTTCTACCAATCTTTCACTCACCATGGAAGCCAATTTCACAGTCAAACAGAAGTGAAAGACTCTGCTGTTCATTCACACTTCAATAATAATGGAATATTACCACAATAATAGTTAGATTTCATTGTGGAAAACATGAGGTTAGAGTTGCACTTAAATATGCAAAACTCCTACTCTAAATAGCACAACCACTCATGTGACCTCTATCCCAAGCCATCAGAAAGGCTGTAAGGATATAAACTTGATCACATAAAAAACTCGAACATGTATTTTCTTATCTCTGGGGCTTTGGGACTAGGACGAGAGTCATCAACATAAGAGCAGAAGCAGAGACTCATTTTGCAATGGGTCTCTGTAATTCAACATGTGAGCAGAGCAACAGAGACCAAACCTTGCAGTGGAGCTACTACTGCTTCCTCATAAAGTACAGGATTCATGGACATTTACAATGCAGAGCTCACACCTCTGGATTTTATTTCTTAGCTGACCTGAAAGCAGATAAAACCAGTGGCACACAGGTACAGTGAAAGACCTATCTCCACAGGTGTTTGCCTGAAGGCTGTGGGAGGAGTTGTTTATTTTGGGAAGTCGCCCTTTCTTTCCTCTGTAGAAAGGCAAATCTCTATTTTCTCTGGGTGACACACATGCCATAAGCATGCAGAGATAGCCTTTTCCTGACTGACATAGGCATGTGGACTTTTTTACATCTATTTACAAAAGTAAAGGCTTTGTTCCTTTAAGTATGTTTACAGAACTGGGCAAACCTTTGTTGTTGTTTTGGTTTTAAGTTTGCCATTCTTTTAGAAAGTTAAAGCCCCAACTGGTAACACCATGAGGAGGTAAAAAGCCAGGAAGGAACAAAGGCTTAGTAAAGTTTCACTTAATACTTGCACTTATTTCTTTAGTATATAAGGGTGTGGAGTTAAAACACTGCATTTGACCAATGCCCCAGCACTTGAGGTAGGCAGGCCAGAAGAAAAAATCTGTTTATATGACCTCAGTTTTTTTCACTGCCATTCAGTGAGGACAATACCAAATTTCACAGATACTTGTTATTCCATCCACTCATGCTAAAACAAGAAATCTCACCACGCAGTGCCAGAGAAAGGATTTCCTAGTCAAAATAAGGCCATCCTGTTACACAGTGTTGCAACCTGCCCACCACACTACGAATTCTCACATAGAGCTGTGGAGATGTGCAAAGGCAGAACTGTCTCTGAAAAGAAGAAGACTTTGAGATACGGGAAGTCCAGGCCATCTCTCTGTGTACTCATGGTCTCTAGTCTCCATCTCCAGGAAATGAATGCATGCAGCCTGCAGAGTTTAATTCTCTTTTGGTTTATTACTATTTAAAAATCAGGTTTTGTATCCCCTTCTACAGAGGCTTCACCTTCCAACAGAACATACAAAAAATACACACAATAGAAAAAAAAAGATAGGTAGGTAAGTTGCTTTATACAAACAGGTCCCTAAGAACCCAAAAAGGCTAAAACAGGCTCGGTTTCAATAGAAGCAGGCCCATAAATAGGCAAGAGACTTCATTCAAGTAGGGAAAGAGTCATCCATCCTCACTTAAGATCCTTTCTTGCTCACACTGAAGACAATGGGAGGATTCCCAACAACTTCAGTAGAAGCAGGATTGGGATTCATCAGAGCCAATGGCAAACTTTTCTGCTCCTTCCCTTCCAAGGCACTGTCTCTTCCATATGGCGTGCAGCCAGGGAAAAATGCCAGTTTTCCTGGCTCATCCCACACTCATGTTTCAGTTGTTCATTCTACAGGACATCTAAGAACAGCCTTTTATTTTCTCTCTTACTCTGGTATTTGCACAAATTGCAGCAAACTTTCAGATCACAACAGTACCGAAGAAAAATTCTGAGCCCAAGAGCAAGGCTTGGTTGATTCCTTAAGAGCCAGCAGCCAGCCTGACAACTTTGCAGAGGGCATGTAAAATTTGCCTGGAGAAGGCACCAGTTTGTAGACACAGCAGCCAAAAAGGTATTAGCAAGCATGAGATTGATTTATTATAAAATCACTTACCCAAGGTCACTATGTGACTGCAGGATGCTCAAGAGCATTTATGGCTGCCAGTGGCTGCATGAAGTGACTCCACGGTCCACATGGAACACAGGAGCTGGGAGGGAGTCACTGGAACACCAGTGAGACTCCAGTTACTTCCTTCCGCATACCTCGGCTCAGAGCACTTCCAGGTCTCCATAATTGCAGTACAAGTATGGAGGCCACCCAGGAAAAGCTTGATTCACATAAACCCTGAGAGCAGATCAATAGTGCCAGGCAGTCTTTAAATAAATTTAAATATCACACCTTTCAGGAAAAATGTGGCCAAATGTTTGTTTAACTTTGCATTACACCTGAAGTCAGTGAGGCCAAACATTTGTGACAGAGTTCAGCAGCACAACTGTGCAGCACAAGTTGGCACATCAATTAAATATTGGCACATTCTTACCCAAGGGTTATCATCATCTCATTTTACAGACAGGAACACAACACAGCAAGAGGCTAGAGATGACACAGGGTGTTAATTCTTGGCAAACAAGCTGTCGCTGCCCACTACCACCGAGTGCACAGCTGTGGTTTTTCACTGATGTGCCATACCCCTTCCAACCATCACCACGACCCCTCACAGCCAGGGCTCCTGCTCCTGGGCTGCATCACTCTGCAGTTATGTCATATCACTATTTTTAAGTGGCACTTTCTCTTTTTTCTTTTCAGCCAAATAGCTCCCCGCTTTGTTTTATAGCCAACAGAGTTATTTGCAGAGCTGCACACATCCGAGTAGGCACCACACTGGCACAGGGATGCGTGGAAGGTGAGGGTCAAAGGAGCAGGCAGATGACACTTTGCCGGTGTTGGTGCTGACTCTGTAGCAGTACCTGTGGCTGCAGCCCAGGAGCACTGCCTGCCCCCTTCCCTCTGGGTCCCAGGCTCAATGCTCTGGAACATGCTGCCTTCTCACGGGGCCAGGGAGCTGCAGCAGATTGGGCTGGAAGCCAAATCTGTTCCCAAGGGCTCATTCACAACAGCTGAAGGATCTTGTTTTGAAAAGGATGTTCAGGATAAAAAAATGTGGCTCTTTGAGGAGACACTAGAGCCTTCCAGAATCTGTTTTCCTTTTTAAGTTTTCCTAGTGGTGTTTTTTTCCCCCCTCTTTGCTCATTTGTTTTGCCTCTCAGGGTGGAACTGAGAGCCTAAGCTCAGAGATTCACTGTGAGCTTCTGTTCTGTTCAAATAAAACTCAGGTATTGTGCCCAAGAAAAAGGTGAACAGTATTAAGCTGGCTTAATTTACATTTGGGTATTGACAATGCTGTTAAGGTATAATCATAATGCTGAAAAAGCCAGCACATTCCATGGTGTTGTTTGGCACTTGCTCTCAGACTTTCCACCACAGTGACAATTGAAAATATCTTACTATTTTTGTTGGTGGTAAAGAAAAGCCTTTCCTGTTTCATTACTTAGAATTTTGGTGGCTGTTTTTTACTTTGTCCATTTATCTCTCATGAAACCCAAGGAGAGCTCTTGTTCTCCATTCATTCTTCCAACACTGAAGTCTGGAGTTCCTTTCAAGTTTACTTTGGCATCTACTTCCTCAAGCAAGCACCTTAAAAAAAATTAAAGCTGAAAGTGGTACCCCACTCCCAACTCAAGACATAAGTTTAGATACTGAATTCTAGGAACAAAGATTTAGTGAAAAAACAAGACACTAAAGTTACAACAGAGCCTACAAAATCTAGGTTAGCTTTCATACTAGCAATTCAATTAGTTGAGTTAGATAGACATTCAGTTACACAGCTCTTCTATTCAAGTCATTCCTTACTGCTGACAGCAGCTGAGGGAGGAACAATAATTTCAGGGAATACATGGGAAATAACAAATATTCCCTAAGTCACTGGCACTCAAACAGGTCTAAATTTGTGACTGGACATTTACAATTATTCAAAAGATTGGTAGGAAGACCAACTCCACACCATCTTAATAGTTCTAGACTTTAAAAAACAAAAAATTCATCCCCCCCAACATATAATACTTTGCCCTACTATGATTAAGGCACTGGATTGAGAGAAGGAAAAATCTGCGTTCAATTTCTGGTTCTGCTATCAATTTCCCACACCATCATGGGCAAATCACTTAGGATTGAGAGCTCACATCCACATTGCCATGTGTCAGGTGAGCCACACTGCACACATTTAAGACATGACAAATTCAAGGTCATGTCACCTAATTTAACTCAGTATGGAATAAATTCACATTAAATTGCTTTACCTTGCATTTGTTGTGGATTAACACTTATAAAGATAAATTCAGGCAACAAAAGAAGCCTGAGAAGTCTATGCTCCCACATTTAACACAACACTTAAGCATGAATGCAAGTGGTTTTCAGTCCTTTATCTTTCACTCATTCTCTTTTGAGCATCTATTCCTTTCTTGTCTGTCTTTAATATATAGATTATGAATGACTGAAGATGTTTTCCTCCTACCTCATACACAAAGCTCTGAGCCTCAGATGAGAGGTTATGGGACTCCTATAATACAAACAAATACTGTAAGTCTGATTATATAAATTTGCATGAACTGAAGTTTCCTTCTTGACATATGCACCAATCAAACATTGGCTTGTAGTCCCTCCAAAGGAGAAGGCAAAGAAAGGAGGGTGGCCCAAAATCAGAACTATCATCTATACACTTATACACCAATTAAAAATAAAATGTAATAGCAACAAGCTGCAGCTCAGGGCATGTAATATACTTCCCTTTGAACTCTGAGCTTGTGAGGCTGAGTTTTCTGTTTGGATCTATCTCATGTTCTATGAGAAGCAGGCATTTCCCAAAGTACAGAATAGAAAGAATTTGCATGTAGATTAAATTACTGTCCAGAATGGAACAGTATGCCCCCAAAGAAGCAAAAAGCACTGAGAACACACCACAGCTAAAAATCTGCCCAACTTCCTACTGGCACTAGCCTGCACCAGCCTCCTGTGTTGGTACAAATCTCTCCCATTTGCATTAGGATGATCTAGAACTGTCATTGCAGGATTGTTAACCTCCTGCCTAATTGTTTCCCTGTCCACTAGACTGAGAAGTAAGTAGTTTTAATTCAATGTATTCATGACAACCTAGTAAGCATTTTCTTTGACAAGCAGAACACAGTTTTAGAAAGCTTTGTTTTTAGTTCAAGGCTTTTCTTTTGTTTCACCAGGTCAAATTTTGTAGCATTCAAAATTAAATTCTGATAGATACAGCCAAAATTCAAACCACTTGTAACACTGAAGTCAGGGGAGCTAAATGTAGGATGAAAGTATCCTATACTCTGGACTTAGCTTTTGGAGTTGAATTTTATGACTGATGCACCTTCTTTGAGTGCACAGGAACACTGGGGACACAAACTTCTATCTTTCAGCATACAGCCTCAGTTCAACAGAAATTTCCCTTGTGGATTAATTATGAGCTATTAGTAAATCAGTGACTGCAGCTGCATTTGCTAATCCAAACAAATTGTTATGCTGACTGGAAAGCCTGCTCTCTCCTGATTTGCTTGGCAGCTTACAAGGTTGTCTCAGCACTAGATTTGTAAGGTATTTTAAAATGTTTTGTCACTTTTCTAAGCTATTCTGTTTTTACCTGTCCACTAATCTTACCAGTATAACAAGAGCAATTCCATGAAGCTTTAGTGGTGGGGTTTGTTTGTTTCACTGGCTTTTCCTTTTAAATGAGGCTCATACCTATTCCAGGATTCTGGGAGGAGATGACTGGAGAAGAACATGTCCTTCAGTCTCCCAACACAGATTAATAGCAAAACATCAAGTCCACTGCAACATGCTCTCAATTTAGAAAGTGCTGGTGCTATAAAGAGAAAGCCATTGATTATTCACCCTTGATTTATAACAGTCGAGAGCAAGTACAAAAGGTAGCTTCTTACAAGAGGGCATCTGGGTCTTCTAACTCAGAAGAATTTAGAATGTAATTCCAAAATCCATATACTTACAAAGGGCTCTCTAATTCTAACATAAAGCCAAAATGGGAATATCAGTTAAGCATCAGCTGCAGGGTTTGAATTAGGAACACCTGGGCAATGCAGGCTGTGGTACAACAACAGTTTGTGTCTCTGTGCATGCTTACACAGGCAGATGTCCTGCAGCAAATGAGAACCTGGTCTAAGGGGCTTCTGTCCTGCTCCAGCATGGTATTAATGATGGAGATAGATATTGTTTCATGGGATGCAAGTTTGGTGCAGGACATGGGCTCTTCAGAGTGGCCTTTTTACAAACATTCAATACACAAAGCAGTTTACCAAATCACTGCTTAAACCTTTGCTCAGTAACCCTCTCAACAATTGTGATGTAGAGAAGATTCTTCACAATATGAAATTAAGGAATAAATTCAGCAAACTGTTCTATGTGACCTTGAGTATCAACAGCAGAACCATAATTAAAACTCAGAGTATTCCTAACTCCTAACCCTGTGTTAAACAACATTTATACCTGGGTTTGGTACATAAAACCTTGACTAGTTACATGGAAGGAAAGGGAGGGTCAAGAAAGGACATTATTTCTGCACAAGTGGTATTTTCAGATTAAATGGAATGTCCAACAGCCTAGAGTCCAGCTTCTTTGCATTTTGTAATCAATTCTTTTTCAAAGATATGCTGTTTGCAATTCCCACCTCTTATACTAGAAACTGTTCTCATTTGGAAAAGTAAGGATTAACAGTGGCTTTTGCAAACCTGACTAGAGACAGATCAGGAGAGCGTGACTGTGGCCAAAAAGCCCAGATCACTGAGAATACAGCACAGTGCAGAGTGGGATTCACATATTATTTACTGGCTCTAATTTGCACACCTCTTGGACAGGTGGCTAAATTGCTCAAAAATCAGACAAAACGAGGGGATGCAAAGTAACATACTAACTTCTTTAATAGAGTCCAATCCAATTAAACCAAAATCACTCTGTGAACCCCTGGGTTTATTCACACTAAACAAGTCAGTGGTACATAGTGTTAACCCGATAGCTGATTGTGTTAATCCCCTAGGACCCCACATGAAAAATGAGCACCAGTCAACCAGACTGTAATGGTATTTTTCCTTCCTTTTTTTTTTCTTTTTTCTTTTTTTTTCATAAAAACTATTTCTTTCATAGACTTAAAACAACCAACTAGCCAAGTTATTAATTATGGTACATCTAAAAAAAAAGTTAATACTAACCCTAATGTGACTGCTGCTTTACGAGTGCTCTGTGTATCGCCTTAGACTGGCTTTTCAGTAGCAATTCACTACAACAGGTCCTAAAATAATAATAATAAAGAATTAAAAACCTGACAGCAAGTTTAATGGTCAAAAGTAATTAAAAAAACCTGTTCTGAAAGGTGATTTTTCTCAGCAGTTCTGTCCTGCTGCAGCACTCACAGCCTCACTAAGGCAGAAGGGGTTCAAATTCTCTCACCTTCTTAAAATTTTTCTGTTTTTAAAAGGACAACTGCATTGTAACCTGCTAGGAACCATGGGGCATTTTACTTAACGTTATATTCAATAATGGGTCCATTTTCAAAACTTACTGTTTTTCTGGGGGAGTTTAGGGAGGGTGGGGGAATAGAGAGAGAACAAAATCACAGCTCCCTGTAGCTGCAGCTCCCCAGGTGCCTCAGTCACTACGACTGTCTCATTCTCAGACCAGTGCTGGTAACTTTTGATTATTCCAGAAGAACATGAAGAAAACACCACCAGCAGCCTCTAAAGCTCCATTTGTTTTGGGTCATGTCTCCTATTCAAGGCCACCATCTTCTGTAATTTATCAGCTAAAGAAGCATTTTCTCCCTCTCCCCAGTGAAGGTTTAAAGGTGGGGTAGGGCATGAGACAAAGAGGGAAGCTAAAATGCATAAAAAATTCTTAGCTATAGAACCAAATTTCATTATTTCCTCTTTCATTCACAGCATCTTATCATTATAGCCAGACTGCTGCTTTGCTTTGTCAAGATCCAACTGATCTCATTTCCCCTCTGGCCCCATTGGTTGCTGGTCGACCTCTGGATCCACTAGGGATGATGCAAATGCTGACTGGACGATCTGAAACCCAAACGACTCCAGAAGAGACATGTTCTGTTGGGGTGAGAAGGGGGATCCTAGAGCAGGACCCAGATCCCCCAATGGGCCACCAAGGGCCCTGACGTGAACTTTCTGTATGTGTTTGTTCAGATAAGACTTTGATCTGAAAAAGCTGCCGCATTCAGGGCACGGGTACTTCTTCTCTCCTTCCGTCTCCATTTTGTTTTTGCTGACTGCCAGGTCACACGAGAAGGACCCATTGGTGCTCTGTTTCTCAGGAGTCTTGAGGTCACTGGTGTCAGAGAGGTCTCCATATGAATCAGAACTCTCAATCGGGTCCGAATGTGAACATTTCTGGCCTTCTACAGGAAAAAGAAAAGAGAGAAGTTTTCAGAATCTTAGCTCTCAAAGGAAGATATTTAACATGCATTAAAATAAATTAGATTGGTTACCACCTGATCACATTAATGCCTGTCACAACAGAATGATACACACTTAACATCCAATCCCTCATATTCTAAAGCCCTTGTGCATAGGTCCCCTTTCCAAACCACCAGGCTGCTATCAAACCAACAACTGGGGTTTCATTAGGGATTTGTCATGATACTGAATGCAACCATAATGGGTCTCTGGTTTATATAACACTTCTTGAATCCCAAGGATATCTCACAATGTTTACACCTCAGACACTACAAAAGGATGGACCTAATGATGAGTTTTTAACTGCGCAATTCACTTGCACACTTCTGAAATACTGTTGATACTTTGGAGGAGAGCTTAGAAACTTCATGAAGTACAACAGGCTGCAGCAAGATGTGAAGAAACCTGGAAATACTCAGCAAAACAGCAGTGAGCTACCGCAATTTAAGAAGCGCAATTCCATTTAGTCTCAAGGAACTCTTTTTTACAAGTGCAACACTGTTAGAAGTGAATTTCACAACCTAAAATTGTTCTATCTTTAAATACTGTAGTGTGAAACAGCAGAGAGGTTAGGGACATTATTTAAGTTATTTGGATATATGTCCTGGCAAAGCCATTGGTATGTTTGGAGTCTTCCCCATTCTCCTATGGCATCATGCCAAGGAAGTTTGTCCATACTTTTTTGCTCAGTGCATGTGAATGAGCATGAGAAACCCAGACGTGCTCACTAAACGAGTCTCCGAATACAAATAGGCTGTACCTACTAATAACTCTACGAGACGGAAGAACCACTTGGCACAATCCAAAAGACAGATTTGCTCTGGACTCAGCATTACAAACCTAACAGGATATGCATGAAATCAATACACCACTGAGCTGGAATAAATCTCTTGTTAAAGTCAGCACACCACCCAAAACTAAAGGGCTTCTGTAGTAACTCTATCAAGACTTCAACAGAAAAAATGACACAACTCTAGCTTTCTGCTGTCACAGACTTTGTTTAACTCAGGCCGCTGTGTTCTCCTGGGCAAGAAAAAATACAGAATAACTGTGGCTTTGAAGAATTTTCTGATGTTTCACCTTCACCGGGAATACCGACAACTCAAACCAAGCAGCAAAAACCTATTCTACACACGTAAACACACTGGTTTACTTATTCAGCAGTTACATACTCTTTAGCTATGCTTACAATAACATCTTTTTCTTCCCCCCTCAAAGTTAAATGAATGTTAAAAACAACAAAAAAGCACCAGTACTATTATCACCCTTTACCTCTCCTCCCCAAGAACTGCATTGAGAAGTGTGAGTTTAGCTACAGACAGCTGGCTGCATGTACAGTATGGCTCCTCATCCAAACCAGAAATGGAGTTTGACTGATGCAAGATTCAAGTGGAGTGGGACTAACGAACTCGCTCTCAGGCAAAATTCAGATGCTGACTGCTCCAAGGAAGACGGTCAAGATAACTAACATGGCTTTTTCAATCTTCTAAATCAAAGAAGCTGCCAAAAAATCACAAACTCTTCTGTGTCCATCTCCTTCCCCTAGACTTAGTTAAATCGGCTATCCAATGACAGGTATTGCATCCTATGTGGTGCTATGGAATCCCTCTGCATCTCCCTAAGCTTCTCTCCAGTATTGTCCCTGTCCTTCCTCCCTCCCCTTTCTTGTGCCCAGCCCAACACCCCACAACACAAAAGTTCTGCACAGAGCAGCAAGGTGCAGAGCAGCGAGTCTCTTGCCTTTGATGCCATAGGTCCTGACGCAGTGGAACGCTGCTCCCCCATTCGGGATGGACTCCTGGTGCCTGGAGACCTGGGGAAGGGGAACACCGTGGTGGGTTTTAACATGGACCTTTAAGTAGGAGGCAGAGGAGAAACCTAAACAAGATAAAAGGAGATGAGATCCTGCCACCAGCAAAGACACACATCTGCCTTCCCCGTTCCTTTAATCTTTCTCTTGCTCCTGCTTCCTATTGCAAAGCTGCTGTTCCACCAGTTCCCTCTGACATGCTCAGGTAGCATTCCTGTCATCATCAGGCAGTAATGCAATGCACACTTCTCATCAGACTGAGTTTGCTTTTTGTTAGAAAAAAGAGAACAGCCTCCTTGAGAAACAAATTCTGTGTAAGCAAACCTAGCAGGTGACATGAAACTTTCTGGAAAAAAAGGCAGAAGAGACATCATACAAAAAGGCACCCATGTCTCTTCACCATTTTTGTGCTGTTATATTAATTTTAATTAAAAATGCTTTTGTCATCTGATAATACTTTGGAAGATAGTTCCAATTAGTTTATTTTACGCTGTTAAGATTTGAAAGAATGCTATCTAGTAACAACCCTCGTTGGTTTTTAGTGTGCTTTCCTCTTAGGTTTCTAGCATTTATAGTGACTTCTAGAAGGCAGAAAGCTGAAACTACTGACTTTTTAAGGTATACAGTTTTGTTCTATAGTAATTCTTGAAAAACATTTCCTGCAGTCAGCTCATCCTGAGTTTTAAAAAATATACTAGAACTCATATTTTGTCTACAGTTAACAAAAAATATTAAAAATAAATTTTAGTATTTTTAATAGCTCTGATGGGTAAGCGCTAAACACTGAAAATAAAAACATATATATCAAACAATTGATTTCTGAACAAAACAGTTTTTTACATTTGTGCATGTGCTTTTAAAAATTTTTTTTAAGTTTCACAAATATGTCCCTTTTCTTTAATGCAATAAATTATCTCACATATACTTTGGAATGTTTTTAAATTCAACCTTAATAAGATTTGCAATTACTATTAGTACATTTGGACCATATATGAGGCACAAGGAGGACAGTTTTAAAGAGTTCCTACAGAGGTAAAGCTACTACCAACAACCACCTTAATTTTCTGTTGTATTTTGGACAGAATATTATGGCACTTTCATGTTAAAAACATTTTCCACTAACAACTAAGAACACAACACAAGGTTCACCATCAGAGACCCAGAGCTGCAAGCTGTCTTTCTGGAGAGAGAAAACCCAAGCCCTAGATTTTTTAAAACCAATATAGCATTTACAGCACAAGTCCTTGCAAGAGAACTTTCATAACAATACTTCGCTTAAAATACGAATAGATATTCTACCATAAAGCCATTTTTGTAGTGATATAACTGCATTTACATTTGATGCTATATAATAATATATTAGAAAGGATGCAAACCAAATACTGCACACCTCTCTGGGGTGGATTTTCTGACTACAGCTGTTAGTTTCAGGTGCTGAATTTAATAATGAATGTGGCTTTACACTAGATTTCCCCGTGCCTAGCACAAAGAATATCCCTCTACCCAGACTTTTATCCAGGGATTATTAAGAGTTATATATACAGGACCTGCAAAGCAAGACAGAACTCCACAGCAACCTGCTGAAGGGAAAAAGGGCAGGTTGCTGAGAATGAACAAGAGGTAGTTACACTGTGGACCCTTGAGCTGAAGTACAAAAAAATAGATACATCACAACTGAAGAAACCAAGAATATACAACTCTCAACTCTCAAAATACAATGGAGCAGAATCACCAAGGCCAAGTCATCCGGGGAATTAATGTAAGGATATTATCCTCCAAAATAATGCGAGACCTACCCTCAGACATGAAATGCCACATTGAAAATCTCACTGGGCAACAAGACAATATACTCTTACAAATACCAAAAATTCATTGTAGACCTGAAAGAACCAGTCTTTGACTAGTAGAGAAAAGGGCACAGTGTACAGATAAAATGGTGACACATCCACCTATGAGGTACTTTCCTTATTTCACACATGTGGCTAATAACCACATGCATGCTGAGATCAACCTCTTTGATGCAGCAATGCATTAAAATCTCACTGCCAACCATTAAAAAAGGACTACATGCAGGTATTCAGTGTTTTTCTATACTACAACTGACACAGGGAAATCTGAACTTGCAATCTCTGCTACACAATATTTTTTCTGAACTCTGCAGTTCTATTTGTAGAGTACATGGTTTTATATAATAAAAACTGCTGCAAAGTGTGTTAGCTCCCCTTTATGCACTTGGCAGATGAACATGTGAGTCATCAACTTCCATCAAAACCATAAGACTGCCAACTGCTTCATGGGAAACTGTCTAAAGGGACACTTTTTGGGGGTTGTTTTCAACCTAATTTTTTCCTGAAGCACTTAGCACTGGCCTTTTTATCTCCACCAGACTTTAAGTATGAATGCCTGTCCTAGGAAGATCGGGGTTCATAGACAATAATCCTTCACTCTTAAAAGTCTCTTTCAGAGCAAAATCAGACTAATCTAGAGGATAAAGTGGCATTATTTTTCAGAGAAGGAATGTATTTATTGCTTTACTCATACACATCTCTCTACTTTGCAGAGCAGATTATTTTGTCATACCAGAAGAACCAATATTAAAACATGTATAGAGAGGAAATGATCTGCTTTATATAAATGGGACCTATCCCTTGATCTCTTAGATAACATCTATAAGGAGATAAACTATAGAAATAACTGCATGATGCTCCTTGCTCACAAACTGTAATTTGGATTTAGCTGGAACATGAGAAGAATGTGTCTTGCTTTAATGGACTCTGTCCACCATGGAATGTACAAGAACTCAGTATGAAAAATTCTCATTTGTGATTGGAATATTTACCCTTTTCCTAACTAATTTGATTTCTGCAAAACAAACAATGTGTATGTGTTTGAAACGCAACCACAAATTTCTGAGTTGCACGTGTTATTACTAAGTACCAGCTCTAGACCTGCCAAAGTCATTTATCTCTTGAATTCTTTGAAAAAGCCCACACAAGCAAATAAAGTTCCTAAGGATGGTAATACAAGACTGTGTAACAACACAACATGAGCATGTCTTTTTTATTTAAACTGATTAAAGAGAATTTGTCTTAAAAAGCGAGGCTTGAGGATTAGTAAAGAAAATTTGTCTTAAAAAGTGAGGCTTGAGGATTAGTTTTTTTAAGCACATTTTAGACAACTTCTTAAAAAAAACCACCCCAAAACCAAAATACCAAACCAAAAAAGAAAAACAAGCAAACAAACCAAAACAACCCCCAAAATCCCAGGGGGAAAAAAAAAAAAACCAACACAAAACCCCTCAAAACCACTGTTTTCACTGCTTCCCTGATTTAACAAGATCTAATTGCTTCCATGACTATTCTAAGCATAAAGACCCCGAGTAAGAAAATAACCTGGAAAAAACATCAAATCATAGCTGGTAGTTTTAAAAAATTATACTGCCACATTGTAAAAGAAGTAAGTATGATCAACAAATGAGTACACACATGACATGGCAAACCATTGGCTACTGCTTTCTGTCAGGTACTGAGTTCCATCCCCATCTCCTAAACCCATTAAACCTTTAAAACAACACGAGACGATTAAGTTCCACAGAAAAGCCTTCAGTCCAATGGGATAAACTGAGAGAGTCTAAGCTCTGTCATTAACGCTGGGAATGTTCATCTGTGTAAAGTGTCACCTTTTCATCCACTTTTTTAAGTGGGCCAACATCCAAAATTCTCTCCACAAGCAGCTTGAGCTTGTAGAGCATTCTTGCTTGACAATTACTATATCCAGAGGTTGACAATGACTATATCCAGAACCAGCTAAGTTTCAATTAAAAAATACATCAGCACATTAGCCAAAGGAAGAATAAACAAAATCCCACTGCACAAGCACCGCAGCCACGGCACAGCTGTGATCAGGTTACTGCGTGTGGCTTCTGACTGTACCAATGCCTATCAAATAGATGTTTCTAATCCAGAAATTTTCCATGAGACTTCATCTTGCCAGGCTCTACAATTTAAAAAATAACTATTTAAAACATTGAACATTATACTTTGATTCTAGAACAGCCGGCATTACAAATTCGGCTGTCACTGATCATAAATCTATAATCCAAATTCACACCATAAAACAATGAGTGTACAACACAATTGTTTGACAAATCCAGTCTGTAGCTTCCCCTTCCTATGAATTTTAACACTTCCTATAAAATTTAACACTATTCATTATTCATAATTACATTTTTTAAATCCTGATGTAAACTGAAATTCACAGCAGACAATTCTGACAAGTCCCATGAAATACACAAACTGTAAGAAGAAAGTAGTTGCTTACAGTTTGCTGTACAACAGGTTCCCTGTCCTTCTACAGATAAGTGTATATTTTATTTAAATTGCCACTGTACATTTAGACTTGTAAAATGTGAATAAACCACTTAGTCATTTTATTGTTTCAATGCTGAGTCTGTCTTTGTCACACTGGCTCCATTTCCAAAGAGCTGCAGTGACATCCAATGGTAGTTACATTGAAACTCAAGCTTACAAATTGTGGAAACAAGACAATTCCTCCCAACCCATCTGAGTTTCTGTTTGGCACCACGTTCAACGGAAGGAGAGCAGGATAGCACCTGGATCTCAAACAGTTATCTTCCATGTTGTTGTCACAAAAAGAATTGGGATAAGCTTAAGCAGTTTTTCAGAAGCCAGGCCTTCAGCTGAAAAGGAGGGCAAGCTTCATTTCACATCATCTACCTGGAGCTTCAAATCGTGAAGATTTTCAGCCCAGATGACTTTTTCACTCACACTGATAAGAGCATTTTCAGGACCTTACAGACTGTTCAGCTAGTGGAAACACCTCCCTTGCAATTTAATGTCTCATTACTCATCAACTCCAAAAGCTTCCTGTACAGTCTGCACATTGAACACAGAAGAGCTTTATTTTCTCAAAAGATTTTACCTCTCTTAAACTAGAAGAGAACACATGTCAGGAAAAAAGACTCATCAGAAAAAACAAGACCCCAAAACACAGCAGCAATCTCTTCTAACACCTACTAGCCATGTATACTTGTGTAAGCCAACAAGGCATTTTGAAGTTGTGTATTAATCACTCAAAAAAAAGACACCAATAAGTCAAAATAATTTTTCCAGCTTGGCTTACATCCCACAAAGCCTAAATTTCCAACACTCTCCAACTGAAGAGTACCACAAACAGACGGAAAAGCTTCACAACCTCTTAGTCATATGGTTTAGTTTTACATAGTGCTGCAAGGAGCAGGGAGTTGGACTTGGTGATCTTTATGGATCCCTTCCACCTTGGAAAAGCTGTATTTGTACAAATAAAGGTAAAGCACATTTCTAGTGCTCTTTACAAAATATGTTTTAGATATGTACATTAATACAAAGCAATTTCTGGTGTTAAGAGGGAGAAGCAGCTTGACTCTATTGCACCAGGAGGTTAAGTAAGACTTAGAAACATAATGTAGATTTATGGTCAGCGTATAATTTTCAGCTTGATGTGTATTTCAAAGATTCTTCTTCCAAACTGAGTGCAAGGGCTCAAGTCTAATCAGGTATAGAAAAAAAAAAAAAGTATGTTGAACAGCAGCAAGGCGACTTATCATGGTTATTGTATAGGGATCTCGCTACTTAGCAAATAAAATTTGCTTCAGATTTCAACTGAGTTTCTTTGGGAACTATCTGCGATGTGAAAAGGCCAGACCTATACTCCATCAGTTTCAGGGTTAAGTATTCAGTAGGAAAAGAAGAGTATGTACACATACAGGGTATAACCTCCTCCTGTTGCAGAGAGAGTCACGCAGCCTTACAGCTCCCCTCAAGTGCTGTCCCATCCCACTGGAATAAAAAAATAGTTTCTTCATTACCTCGGTTACAGATACTGCAGAAATTGCTTGGTCCTTCACTATGCTTCTTCAAGTGATCTGCCATATATGCTGCTCTCAAGTACTTCCCACACACCTGGCATGGAACTTTGTCTTCATGACATGCCAGGTGTGAGCGCAGCCGGTCACGAGTGGCAAAGGAAGCATTACAAGTCTGCAGGTATAATGAGAACCATGTGACTCATCAACTCTGCTAACAGCACTGATATTGTTGAATATATTTAATATTCTTTAGAGTGAATACCTTAGAACCTGTGCAAACACAAAAATGACATGATGCACAAGCCATTTTCCCCCAAATAAAAAATTCAGAACATCAACACATTGCACAAGATGTAATGTTACTACTCAAAAGAATTAAGGCAGCAAGAAAACAACTCTGACACACTACAGACAGTAAAACTTACATCAAGATAGACTTGTATGGCTTTAGCTCCTTTCTGAGGATGAAGAAACTAAAATTTTAAGTAATGTTTAACAAAAGAAATAGCGCAAACCACTTTGTTCCATTTACAGTAAGTTCTGCCATTTCACTGAGCCATTACAATCACTTTAGACCACTCAAAATGTCCTGTCATCTTCCTAAATTCTACTCTTTGATGAGATAAATCTAACTTCAGTACACAGAATTCTTTTGGAGTGTGAAGATGTACAAACAAAGGATCAGAGAATTATCTGGGATGACAATATGACGAGAGACAGTAGCAGAGTCATCCTGGTATCCACAGCATCAGTGCAGACAAACTGTAGAAGTGAAACCTCAAAACTGAGCAGGTATCAACATAACTGCATGACATTGTAATCTGTTTTAACTTACCCCTGGTCAAGGTATCATATTCCACTTACTACCACAAAACAAGCTTGATTTGGCATAAGATAATATTGATTCTATTTGCCCAATTTCCAGCTGAAATCTATATAATAAGTGAACGCTCCCTTCCGTTTTTATAATCCCAGCAATGGGCGGGCAGGCAGGCTGTGCCCACAGACTGTTACAATGGCCTGCCAGTTCTGAAAGGCTTGCTCTGTCTCTAATGTGTGAAGGGAAATAAATCACCAGCAATATGCTGCAGAAGGTATTAGAGTTATAGTCTAAACCATTTCACAAGTGCAAGAGGAGAAACAAAAGCAAACACACATCAGAATGACCAGACTAAGAGGGAGCAGTGACATTCAAGACTGTACAGTGTTTTGTTTATACCAACTTTATATAAAATAACACAGTTTTAACAGATATAAACAGAACCTCCAAAGAAACAATATGAGGCTGTTCAGTGTCTTGGGAACTGGATATAGTCTGTATTTTTAAATATCAGTGTGTAATTAAACCACTGTTTCAATAGAGATAAGACTTGTTAAAGTAACAATCTTAGTAAAATTCCAAAATTATAATTCAAATAAGTGAAATTGACATTACAGAGGAGGATAACACGTATATAAAATTCAGTTAATCAAGAGCTTAACCCAAAAAACATTAAAGGCAGCTGAAAAGCACCTATCAATTTCAACAGGCTTTGCACTCATTCGATCCTGTGAGATGCTTAAGTGAGGAAAACTCCCATGGAGCTGAGGCTGTTCTAGAGCAAGCACAAGACTTAACACCTCAGAGGATCAGGACTTAATGAAATTAAAAAGGCAACAGTAAAATTATCTGGATTTCTGCTATATACACAGTTTAACTAGGCCCACCAGACAAAGATTTATACATTACAAGTATTAAAGTTTAAGAGGCAAATTCTTGAACATGAAAGATTTCTCTTCATTTGAAATCTCAGTACACAGCGCTGAGCAAAACAGGTGCAGCTTTCACTTACTAAAACGTTCTTAGAGGTAAGCACTCTCTTAAGGCAGGATTGCAGCACTGATACTAATCAATCTCTTGGATATCAACTAAAGATATATAACCAGACTATCAACAATGACAGCCAAGAGATCCATCATCAATAACTTTAAAGCTATGGAGCCGCAGGAAGGTCCATACCCAAGCATTGGGAGTGCGTTAGTTGATGAAGCAGACCAGAGACAAATCACATAAATACAGCGATGCCAGAAGTAAAACCGTATCTACCCCACAGTGAACTTAGCAAGATGAAAGCTTAGGGAAGAGCAATATAATAATTTATGTGTTTGATTTCTCACTCTTGCTGCTGAGCTGTGTAAAGCTCAGCTTTGGATAAGCTACAGAGTAAATATATCTGCAACGAAGCTTAAAAATAATAATTAAGTCCAGTGGAGAAAGCAAGAACCAGTTTAGCTGAATTATAACAATGGGAGACAGGACTAGGGTTAAAGAAAACCCCAAAGTTAATATTCAAATAGTTAATATTTATAAAAGGTATAGAGAAAAAAAAAATTATTTTATGAAAGATGTGAAGTGCTAGATGAGTGCTAAGTATTTATCATTAATTGTTAATTAGAGAAGAAAACTCTCCAGTGCTTTCCTATCCAACATTGCACAGGTATATAAATAGATCAAAAAGAATATAAAAAGTTTAAAAAAACATTGTTGAAGAAATACCTCTTGAAGTTTCAACTTTTCTATGGATGTGGATGTCTCTGAGCTTATTCCATGGTGGCTGCCATTTTCCTGCTAATAGGCAGGAAGTAAGAGAAATTAGGACAGGAAGAAACTCATTCTGCATTGAAATCAATGGGATACGCACTGGACTTGGGATGTCAATTAAGTCGTGCTTTAATTTAACCTGCATTTTTCTTTTTTATTTAATTTGCCAGAAGAACAACCTGTCTTGTAGAGGAGCAAACTTCTGTTTTCTCCCCTTGCTCTTTCATGTCCACAGATTTTCAGATCACTGTTTGCTCCCAAACTGCAGCCTGACTTTCATACATTGACACGCAAAAGCCGACAGCTTCACCCCGTCCCGTGGAGTCAATAGCTACCCCATTCTGGCAATAAAACTGACTTATTCCTTCTCGTATATCCAGAACTCAACTGTCAGATTGGGGGGTGAGGGGGAATCACCAGTGCAACAATCCAAGGGAAAAGATCCAGAGTGCTATTTGCCTGGACACCAAAGCACCTTCTTGGATCTGATTTCTCAGCTGCTTTGACTCTGTGGAGACCTTCCCTAATCTGAGTCTATCTTAACAGTAATGAAAAAGCTGGAGTCAAGACTTTGACCAGGTGCTAGAGGTGCTGGAATTTAGGATACTTGTGAAAGATCTGGGAAGCACAGCCATTATTTCAGGGGGATGAGTGCAGGATTACAAACTGAGCACTGAAAACTACAGCTGTTGCAGGGATGTTAAGCTTAAAATTGTCCTGTTTCTCATACTTTCATTTATTCTGAAGCTGGGTTGACACCCTCCCACTTTTGTTTTGGTACTCCAAAGTGTACTGTGTATGTGTGTACTGTGATGCCACACCAACAAAACATTACATATCACCAGTTTGCAAAGTTACGTAAGAGCTCAGGTAAATGGCCAGTTTGTTTAAATCATAACAGAGCACAAATTCCAAAAATGCCATCACAATAGAGGATTCTGGAATGCTCCTCTGTTTACTGACAGAGTAATTCTCTTTTCCAGTAAGCATAAACAAAGTATGACAATAACAGGAATTTTCAACAGGAACTGAACAGATTCAAAAAGGATGCTCAATGCTGTTCAGGCTGCTCTCATGGGGAGCTAATTTGCCAAACAAAATCAATGGAAAAAGGGAATGGAAAATGGGCAAACAACATGCCAATATTAAGCTATTTTCCTTCTTGGTGGCCAGATCTTGTGTTAGATACATATCATGGAACAGACGCATAACTGGTTATGAGATAATGACAGGGAGAACTTTATCAATTTATACATCAGTTTCATATTTGAAACAAGTTTTCAGTGACTGCATCCCTTCTGTGGTTTCTACAATATACAGCAGATCTGTGCATATTCAGGATTTTCTAAATCTGATAGGATATTACAAAGCATTTTCTGCAAAGACATACAACAGGTCATTAACAAGTTTTCTGCGCCTTAAGATTCATGAAAAATTAACTTTGCGGGGCTAAGCAAGCAAAAATCAAGAACAAACCAAGCCTGAAGGACAATCTCAACTCTGTACTGATGATTGTAACCTATAGCCTGTACCTTCTAACTGAAATGAACAGTGCATAAAATATTATGGCACTTTAGAGAACACACGATAAGAAAGGCTGTTCTTGGAATCCGTTACCACAAAATACATGTGTGCAAGGAAACGGAGTTGAGCTTGGCTGTGCCATCTTAGCTTCCATGTTTCTTTATTTTTGAGCTTTTAGTGTATCCTCTGATTCACACGGAGTTGATATTTAATATTCTTAAATCGATGTTAAAACTATAAAAATATTTATCGGTCATCAGCTGGCAAAGGACAATTCATAGCTATCAGTGTTATTTGTAAACAATGTTCATCCAGTAATCTTGGTATCAACTAGCAAAAGACTGATGAGTGTCTGTTCATGTTGGGACGCAAACATTCATCATCAGTTCATCCACAGACCTCTTGCTGTCCCCATATTTTGAATTCTTTTTATGAGTGGAATTTTCCAATTTGTATAAATCTGTAACCTAGAAATCATCTTAAGAAGATTGAGCCAATCTAAGGCTTTATATAGGACATACAGTTAAATCAGTGTGACAGCTCTATGGCCTGACTTTCAAAGGTGCTGGGCTTTCACAGATCATATAGATGTCAACAAAAACCTTTAGATGGCTCCAGTCTGAAAAACCGTTCTCAGCATTCTTAAAACTGCAAAATGTTTCAAAACTCTCACAATTTGAAGGAAATATAGGTGTGTCAAAATACATGCAAAAATGCTGATCAGGAGGCAGCAGTCATATAGGATTGACTAGGTTCATAAAATGTGGTTAAATATTTTAGAAGAAAACATCCTCTAACCTTCACTGTCTTCAAAAGAGAAAAAAAGAAAAGAATCTTGCTCCAGCTTCTTTCAATATATATTAAGTATGTCTTCAGAAGCCAAGCATGGAGACTGTTAGCCCAACAACTGTTTTAAAAGTTTGCCCAACATCTATCTGATGGCAATGCGTGATGGTGGAAGCTGGTTCTCAACTTTGGTTTTAATTGATACTTCCAGGCACCTTTTAAATCTCTCTATAAATGAATTACAAAATATCTTCCTTCATTTGATCTTTCAAACCTTATTAACTGTAAAAAACTATATACGACATTAAGATATTGTACAACAAAGGATATTGTGATGCCATTATTTATATTCTCCCTGAGATAAAAAAAGCTTCCAATTTTGCTCAGTGCAATGTTCTGAAGGCTATGCAATTTAAAAAAATAGTATCTTGACAAGTTATGATAATTACAATTTACTAATTTTTTATTGACATTATTCTAAAAAAATGAAGTCAGCATTGGAGCCTCCTGATGGCAACAACTGCAATTAAAAAAAAGGGAAGGAATCATCAGTGACATTGACTCCAAGCCCAGGTGCCTGGGTAAGAGATCCAGGGTGAGACTGGGACAGCACAGTAGGGAAGAACATCTGGTAGAAGCGGGGAAGGCAGGAGGACCAAAGCTGTAGATGAGGCGAGGTGGGACGGGAGGGATGTAAAGCAGATGTCCCTGTGGAACATTGTTCTTTACAAACATTTATCCCAATTCACATATACACGGTATTTCTACTGGTACTTCAAAGTTGTCTGCACACATAAATGCAATGCCAAAGATTACCCACAACATCAGTCTAAACCCCTCTGGCTCCTACCTGACACTTGTGAGGTCTCTCTGAGGTATGCACCTGTTTGATGTGTCCGTTCAAGTGGTCTGGCCTTAAAGGAAAATATACATAAGCACATTTAAAACAAATACTAAAAATAAAGCTACAATTTCAACAACAAAAAAAAAACCAACAAAGAAAAAAAAGAAAAACAAAGAAAAAAAAAATCCCAGCGCTGTATCTATTACAAATGTAGTGCTATTTAACTTTCCAAGAATGAGATTACCAACAACTGGGGCTCTATCTTGTTATGTACCCTCTTCAACTTGCTAAAAAGGCAGCATTTTCTCAGGAAGAAATCATGACTGAATGATCAGAGGAAACAGGAAATACAAGTTACGATTTTCAAGCCTTCATGTCCCCGTCCAAAACCCTATTTAGACCTTAACAATCAGAGCACTTTGATTTACAGTTGCTGAATATTTGAAAATAAGACCCTTCTGGTTTATGTCCCAAATACACATGTAAAAAGCCAACTTTAAGCATCTCTGTGCAAAAATGCTCTCTAAACTTTGTTGCTGTGACACATTTTCCACCTGCAACATAAAAAAATACTCCCAACTTACAACTTGGTGGAGAGACTACATTAATACAAATAAAGTGCTCTGAACGTTCCAACTAGAAGGTGCAATGGAAGAGCAAATTATTACTGTAAAAAGTTAGACCATTCTTCACAACCGGCAAAGCCTGCTTTGAAGAAGAAAGGACTGAAGAGCTGCAGACTGTTCTGGTGGGAACTTCTCCTAGTGGGAAGAAAGCTTTTCATTGTATGAGACCAAAACTGCTTGGAAACAAATTCTCCACCCTCTCCTCCCCCAACTTCCCAGCTGCACCAATGAGAGGGCGCGGGAATGGAATTCACGCACTGCAGGCAGAAAATAGGCGGAACTTTGCAGTGAGGCTTTTAAACTCGATGCTCCGGCGCTGGGCTGGAGCGGTGTAAGCGGACGGACTGGTTGAGGTCCTTCTGGGTACCTCAAGCCCAGCAACCTCACGTGCTGCGCTACTGCATATAGGAAAGGACACTAAAATTAGACATCACGCTTCCAACTTCCTCGGGCTGCTCCTAAGACTGAATACTGAAACTTAAGAGTCTCTAGTTTTCATTCATACTTCGGTTTTACAGATATGCAAAGGGTTTTGTTGTTTACTTCTGTAACAGCATTCCCTCCTGTTCACATTAACTTATTGGGAAAAATGAGAACTCAACATGTATTTCTCACTTTCCCTTAATGACAAAAACCTTTCATACAGCAACAGCAGAAATCTTTAAGTGTCAATAAAACCAGTAAAACTTGGTACACGATCCCAGGTAGAGCTATAATAAGAAAAGTACTTTCACTTCTAGCCGCAGATGAAATTTTCATTTTGTGACCTTCCATCACTGAATCCGCAGCCCTTATGAGGATGCATCCCTAATGACTGACGATTTAAAAAAAAAAAGGGGGGGGTGGGGCTACATGTTCATAATTGGTTTCAATAACAAAAAGTCCCTCTATCAAAAAGAGAGCGGGGGCACAATTCCACAATTTACATAGCCTGGTGGCCTTTTGATTTGTTTTCAGATCTCAATTCCTCCCCTCAAGTTAGAGCAAATCAACTGCTGTGGAAAACCGGCTGCTGGTACAGAAATAGGAGAGTGTATGCATCCCCCTCCCCCCCACTACTTCTACACTCAAAGCGAGAGGCAAACTTCCAAAAAAGTTTCAAATTCATTAACTCAGACTATAAGATACCACTAACACAACTACGTGTACCAAACTACTTATTAAATTAGCTCCCATAAACAGCGACAACAAAAAATCAGCAACATTAAATGCACAGATCTTACGTATGTTGCAGGGCAGAAACAGGATCCCCTTCAGAAGGATGTAAACCCAAAGGACACAAAGATCATGTATTTAAAAGATACTTGATGCTGCAGCCTTTGAAATCTCACCTCTTCCTTCACATTTGGGTGATAAAAAACATTACGAACTAAGAGAAATGAAGGGAAGTTAAGAAAAAGAAAATTTAAAATGGATACGAGAAAAATAATCTTGAGATGTATTATTTTGCACTTCAACAGCACCTTCAAACTACCTACACATCAGTGATCTCAAGACACTTCTGTGAAGCAGGTAATTATTTCAATACCCATTTCACAGAAGAGTCATTTGAGGGAGAGACTAACTGATTTGCCCAAGGACACGCATACACCAACTCTGGGACAAAGCTGGGAACGTTAGCCAGAAGCCAGCTGACTCCCAGTTCTATGTCTTAATTACTATTAAACCCTTCCAAGAGCCTGCAGAATAGCATCCCAGAGGAAATGATGGGAGTCTCATTCCTTGAAACATTTTAAAGTGGAACAGTCAAACTATCCTAAGTACATTTCCAAGGGATAGGAAAGTCAACTTCCTAGGTCTCTTTGTGTCAATGTCCATACAAACACTCTCTTACCTGGAAAAGCCTTTTCCACAGCTCTGGCAGATGTAGGGCTTTCCCACAGACCCATCATGAGATCGAACATGATAGGACATCCTGTCTTTTCGCTTGAACCGCAAGCCACACACCGGACAAGAGTAAGGCTTTTCGCCAGAGTGTGACAGCTTGTGCCGATTCAGGTGGTACACGTCCCGAAAAATCTTGCCACAGATCTCACAGGCCACCTGTTTCCTCGTCCTGCTTCTTTTTCGGGGTGCATCGGGGTCATCCTGACCAGGAACACCATTTTCACTCAGTCGTGGGGGTGGGATGTCTATGTAGCCCAGCTGTAAGCTTGTCACCCCATGTTGAGCCTCGTGCTGACGAAGACGATTAGCATCCGTGAATACTTTGCCACAGAGACCACAAGGTAAGATACCAGCCTCTCGCAGGCCCCCTGGCGTACCAAACATCATGGAGTCCAAGAGATTGGCTTTACGGGGACGCCCTCTGCCCCTCTTGGTGCTTAAAGTGGGGGCACTAGCAGCAACATTCTGGAAGGGTGAGGCCAGCAGTGGTGGGGACAGAGGTCCTGCCACCATGGGCAGGCGGTCTACACCCTGCAGGACAGGTAGGGAGGACTGTGCAGCGGTGAGTGCAGCCCGTGTGGCCTCGTCTTCAGGCATGCCAGCAATGCCATTGCCATTGGGTGCCAAAGTGGCACCGTTGGTCATGTCAAGAGGGAAGCCGAGGTCAGCAGCCCCCGGACGGAAGAGCATAATGTCAGGGCGTGCGGGGGGCACGAGGAGCTGCACGTTGGACTGCTTGATGACCTCCTGGCAGATGTCAATCACAGACCGCATCAGCAGGAACTTGGCGGCTGTCATGAGCTCCGGGAAGCTCTCCAGCCGCACCACGATGCGCGACGTGTAGGCGAAGTCCAGGATGTCTCCGAACACCTTGGAGCTGATGGTGTGCATCTCCAGCTCCCGCCCGCCCCCGGGGGCCCCGCCGGCCGCCGCCGCAGC
>VZTE01004904.1:626120-662207 GCA_013397775.1 Eulacestoma nigropectus | reverse complement strand
CCCGCATCCGCCAATGCAAGAGCAGCCAGAGCCAGCAGGCCGGCCCCCACCCCGCCCGCCCGCGGGGGCTGGGGGCTGCAGTCTCCCCCTTCCCCAGCACCGATCCTCCAATGCCGAGCCGGCAGCCAGGCCCCCGCCCGCGGCACACGGGGGTGGTGGGGCTGCGCTCGCCCCCTCCCCCAAATATCCGGGCTGCAGCTCGCCCCCCAGGCCCCCCTCCCGCTGGAGGGAGGAGGAGGGGCCGGCGGGGGGGTCTGCAAGCAACCTCCCCCCCTCCCCAGGCGCGAATCGTCCAATGCAAACCCTCTCGGAGCTGCAGAGGCGCAGAGCGGCCCCCACCTCCTCGGCTCGCCTGAGGAGAGCCGATCCCAGAGGGGCTAGGGGCTGCGGAAAAGACCGGCTTCCCCCCGGTCTTTCATTGCATTTCTCACTCCCACCCCCCGTTCCACGATCAACTCTCAGCCTCGCTAGAAGAGCGAGGCGCCGGCATTGTGGGGGAGGGAAGGGGTACAGCGGGAATTCTTCCAGTGCGAAAATGCCCTCCCCTCGGGAGCAGTTGGGAGGAACGGTACCCGCGGGCCGGGGGCTGCGGGAGGCACGGGCACTTCACAGCCTCGAGTGCGTCCATGTTGGGGAAACTGCTGCCCGCGGAGCCCCTGCCGCGCACCCAGGGTTCCCACGGCGCCCGGCGCGCCCCACGCCCCAGCGCGGCGAGGCTCCCGCTCCCTCATGTTACCCTTCCCCGCGCCCAGGTTAAACGCTCCAAAATGCACTGCCGAATTCACTGCGCGGGGTTGCCTGGACTGTCCTAGTGCTGAATCTTCCCTGTGTGCTCGAGGTCCCTCTATGAAGAGCTGCTATTTCAACATCATAATCATCATTACTCATTTGCAGCTGAAATCTGCTTTCTGTGTCAGAGAAGAATTTTTCTCTACTTTTGAAGAAATATCTCCCCCACACACATCACACACACACATTCCCCAAACAGAGTTCTTTGTTTTGTTAAACAACACTTGGAAAAAAGTGTTCAAGGACACTTTTTTGCATTTGTAACATCAAGTCTAATTAAGAATGCTTGGACCACGTATTCACGATCTAATATCGTCACTTAAACTATTCTGTGGAAAATACTGAACTTGGCACATGTGAGGGCATCACAAACTACAGAGCCTGCTAACAGCTCAAACCCAGCACTTGAATTAAATAGTGGTGGAACTGAAAAAGCATTCTGGGTACTGATGTGCAAATGAGCGCACCAAGCTTCCAACTTCCAAAATATTACATTAACGCTTAAGGCCACACAGTGCCCTCAGCCTGTACACCAGATTTCTCCTGCTTTTGATAGGAACTGTTTGTCTCTATTGCAGTCAGAATATTACCAGTAACTTTTTATTACTGCACTATGTGTGCACACACCCTCATATGAACATATACTTTGGGAAATTCGAGGTGGAGTGGTAGCAATGCTGACAAACCCAGCTTAAATACACCCTATTATATAGATAACACAGTGCTCTTACTCTCTTAAGTCTGCGTGCCACAGACACACGAGTTGTAGTTGCTACAGTGAGGAAAATGATTATGTTTAACTCATTAGCCAGGCTGCAAGCACGCACACAAAAAGAACAGTTAAAGAATCTGGAATTTGCTTATCTTTCCTAGTGGCTTTGGACAGTTGTGTGCCTTTCCCCCAGTGGTTTGTTAATTTGCTTTCTTTTAGCCCCCAGCCTCCTGACATGGTTCCTGCTTCCTATTTCAGTTCCCTCCTCGCATGTTCTTTGTCTCTCCTCTAGGCAGGGGGAGGGGGGTCCTGCCTCTCTCACAGCACTTTCCTCAGAACTTTCTCCATTTGCTACGGAATGTTCTGGTTTCAGCTTCCAGCCCTCTTGTTTAAAAGGCACCATCCAACACACCCTGCTTGCTTCTTTAGGTAAAAGCTAAAACAACCCCAAAGCATGGCTGTTTCTTGGCAAGTGACTCATTCATAGTTGCCACGAGGATGCCAGATCAGCACAGTGGGAGCTCGCACTCCGAGTAGTTGCTGGATGCTTATTCAAGGTGACTGCCATCACCTTGCACTCCCGGGTAATCACAAGGACACTGACACAGCCCTTTGCCTTGGCTCTTCAGCACTCTGCCATGCCAGTGGCTGCAGCTCTCCTCTTGATAGTTACAGTCTTTCTACACTGGCTTCCCACACCCTACAGCTCCACCAACACATTTAAAGGACTGCTACTTAGAACATTTTCTGGTCTCAAACTTACCTAAGTGTCTCAGAATATGAGACTATTGAAGTAGCCACTCAACTAGCAATTGTTATAACATAGCCAAATTTCTTCTGAAAATTAACAGGTACTAAACACGCTGAGCCAAAATTTGGCTCATCACTATGAACAGACTTGTAAGATGAAGTTCCCTAAATTTAATGTGATGACTAAATGGCATTTCTCCATACATAACTGTGTAAGCAGACAGGAATGATTACCTTTGAACTCAATTACCATCACAACTAGCTAGGTTACTCTTTGAAGACAAAGTTTCAGATGACATGAAAGAAAGTTTTAAATTTCAATTTTAAAATTTATGTTTTCTGTATCCAGTATTTCCTCCCTTTTTCAGATGATTCCTAATCTATTTTCTTTGACATCTTCTGCCCTGGGATGTGCTGAACTTCTTTTGAATCCATCTCTCTTAAATAAAGGCATTTTCCTCAGCTACTTTATTCAGCTTCTCACTATTTCCTGTCTCACTTCTGCTCAAGGGAATTCCTGAAGTGTCCCTAAATGTTTTGCAGCTGCCTAGTGCCTGCTGAAGCACTTTGATTGGTATTTCAATAGTATTAATAATCCTCCTTTTCTCCGGACATGTGTGTACCATTTGGGACTGTACATTGCTTGCTTCACTGCAGATCAGTTGCTACTGGCTTTACTCAGAAGTGCAGACCTTAAATTGGTGTGCAAATATAGGAGGTAACAAAAGACTGTTACAGTCGAATCTATTCAAATACATATGCCCATATATTTGGGTATATGTTAATTAGAGTTGAGTCATACCTATTTGTTCAACACTCAAATTGTGAATCTGTGTAGGTCTTGAGGCTACTGAAATTTTTCAGAATAGTCCCATTATTATGCTCTTTAAGAAGGTTAGTCACTATTTTACATGGATTATAATATTAGCAGAGACATTTGTGCATAGCACTTGTGCCAGCTAATCAGTCATATGAACCGTTTCCTTTCTATGTGCGTTCCACAGAAATACACAACACTGCGCAGTTCATGGCACACTTGTAATTTCAGTGAGTAGCTGTCAGTTTTTCTGAGCTTTCACTGGTATTTTAATTAACTGCTACTGATATAACAAGCAATTAATTCAGCAATCATTACTTACTAGGTTGATTATTACTTAAATTTAGTTTTTAAAGCTTGCTCAGTTTTTTATTTGGAATCATCCCATGAGAATGCCAACCTTAGCAGCAAGGATTCTCAGACTTGGAGACAGCAGAGTCTCCTCTGTAACCCAGGCTTGGGTTTAGTGATTTGTCAGCTTTCTCCTCTAGAAGCAGATGAAAACTCTTTAAAAATACCCAGTACTCTCACAAAACCGACAGCAATAGGATGGTATATGATGCTGTGGAAAGTACACAGAAAAACCTACTTTAAAAAGGGAAAACAGCACTGTTTGTTTTTCCTCTTTCTGATCACTCTCCTCACTGCACTCATGTGCTGTGTAGTCTTATGTGTTGCATGGCAGTCCACGACAAAGTCTGGGGAGCTGATGCTAAACTATACAACTTTTAGTTGTTATACTAATTTTACACAGTCTTGGAAGCCAACTTTGATACTTAATCTCCCTTTTGTTCCCCTCATTTCTTCAGCCTGCCCAGTTTAACTTATTCTAGACTGCCTGGAACCAAAGCAACCTGACCCATTCAAAACAAGATTGCCACATTAGAGATCTGGGCAACATGGAAATACAACCTAGGATTCCATCTCGTTGACTCCCAGTGAATTAGGCATTCATGCCTAGCTAAACAAACCTGACAGACAACTTTTTCTCCTCAAACATACATTACAATACAACCCTAAATATGCAATGCAAGTAACAAAGGTTTGGTATTTACAGATTAACAGCTAAGATACTGTGTTGTCCCCAGGAAAACTCTTCCCTAGATAGCAAGTAAACTGGCATAAAAAAAAGTTAATCCTAGAAGACAACTAGGAACGGCTACATCTGTACATTTTACAACGTTCAAAAGAAACACAACTTTCTGTCTATTGCCTCAAGAATTAATTAAGGTGTGAATTGCATCAACTCTCAGAGTCGCTTCACCTCAGGCAATCAGTATTGTGCTTCCATTGAAGATTACGTACTATGGATATAAAAAATCTTACCTTTTGATAGAGGGTTTTCAAAATGTCTTTCCTCCAAACAGTCATGAAGCTGGCCCTTAGTCAACTCATTATAGCTCATTATAGTTTTGTCTCCTCTTCAACATGAGTTCTTCCCTGAAATACAATAATAGGGTTACATAGCAGCCAGTTCTCAAATCAAAGTACAGTTCATAGGGTAGATTTGCAAAACTGTAAAAATTAAAAAAAAAAAGAAAACAAACAAAAACCCATAGAAAAAACACCTTAAAATGAACCAATTCTCTATATGCCTTAACTGACAGTTACCTTTTTTTCATGAGGAAACTCTGGCAGGTTTGTTACAGTCCTACACCCATAATTCTTAAAATCGTAAGTACTCAGGTCACCTTTATCATTTGATACAAATTTTTCACTGGGCTGGTGATCATTTCTGAGAGGATATGAAACTTCAAGACCCTTGCTTCACCTGAAATCATTATTTCATTTCCTCCCTGTCACCTTCTCCCCACTTTCTGAAATCCTGCAGAAATCCCGCCTCTAATCTAGAAATGCAGTCCCGCAGCAAGCCCACAAACACGCAGCATCAGCTGGTTGCCAGTATAGTCTGCAGCTTCTGGCATGAGGTAAATTACCAAAACCACAAGTGCTGTACTACCAGAGTGGCTCTTAAGCTAAAATGACCTTCTCAGTGCACTGTGAATAAACTTGATATCCACAAGTATTTGAGTTATTTATTAGAATATAAAAGAGGGGGGAAAACCCCAAACCTAACTAGGTGAGCACACACTGCTTATTTTTAACAAGGTACTTATGTGATTTTAATGAAGCATACACAAGTTATTACAATTAATTTCATACTCACAGTATTTACCATGTATTTTACAATGATAATTTTTACATGGTTATCCAAAAGACTTGCAAGCCTCTTCTCAATATAGTTCATTTGCATCTCACCATCTCATGTAAGTAAACTCTTACTCAAGCTAAAATACTAGTTGTTTTAGAAATAATTTAATAATTTGACCCATAATGAAGTAGCTTATTTAAAATTGGTAGTTTGACATAAAACCCACTAAATGCATTAGCTCCTAAGCATTCCTATGGAAGTGAGCTACAGTTAACATACTTGCAGGGCAATGCTATGGAAACATCAAAGTTTCAATCATTCTGTGGCAACTGCACATTCCTGTTGTGCAAAAATAAAACTGAGGCACAAGTAAAGGAAATGACTTGCTCAAAATCAGTGTCAGCAGGACTGGAGTGTGTAGAACATGAATTTCTGAAACCCATTTTTCTACAGCCCTCCATTGTTCAGATCTTGCTGATGGGGTATGGACCATTTTAGTCACATTCCTCTCATTGAAGCTTGGTGAAACAAACACTCCTGTTTTTCCCCAATCACTGATTCTATACTGTGTCATGTTCCTTAAGTGTTTGATGAGACAGCCTTTATGTTAGATGCAGTCTTTGTCCACTTGCTGAATCCTCTTTAGTATATTGCTTTCCTTATCTTATTAAGACTATTATTAGAAAAGTGCTGAACTTATATACTTCCAGTTTATCAGTTAGCCATTCATATGGCTTCTTAATCATTTGTGGGTTTTACTCCAGATCTGAACCTTCATTCTGTGTCATCTGACTTCATAAGCTGTTGGTCCCAGGGGAGATTGACTGTTGTGCAAGTTACAGCCTTTGGAAGTATTCCCCCTGTTGCACTTCATCTAGATTTCCTAAATGGAATTATTGCAATTTAAAAAACACACCTATACATTTTAATAAAAAAGATGGCAATTCACATACTCCATCTTCCATCAGTGCTCACTATAAAGCTCAATTAACCTTTTGAGCAGATTTCAGTCTCTTGCATCTCCTTTCATTTTCTCTCCGGTTCTACTGGGGGCTTTTTTCTCTCCTGACATTATATCCAATTTTCTATTAATATTTTCTTTGATTTTTCCCTTTTCTGACTGACTTTTTTTCTTTTTCTCTAATAAGATTTTATCATTTGCAATCTATTTTCTAGTTTTGACTGCAGTCCTCAGGGGACATAATTTATCCATTTCTAGTCACCCACCCTTCAGTCATTTTTCCACCTGTTGCACCTTATTTCCCATGGTCAGAATCACCCTGTTCTCTAAGCACCACATCACATAAAACACCTTTATATTAAAAAATTCACAGCAGTACTCACAATAAATAAAAGTAATGTTACTCTATTCATGACCTGGAAACAATCTGTTGAACAAGCCTTTCTGAAGCTTAAAAGATGGTGCTGTTATAAACTAATTTAAACTACTTTAAATATCCTAACCAATTAGAAAGTGTTAATTTGGCTACCAAAAATCAGGCTAATTATCTTTATTAATTAAATTCTTTCTCCCTTCAGGTAATTAAGGACAATACTCGACACAGAAAGACGTTTTTAGGTGCCTAAATTCCTTATAGCCTTTGCTTGAGTAACTTTCTGAGAAAAAAAGAATTTAAGAGCTTAGTGAGCGGCTGTATGTTAAGAACACTATGGAAACATAAGCCAGGAACACAAAAACCAGCCAGTAACTAAATTTTCAAACCATGTATTTTATTGACATCTTTGTTCATTCAGCCTCTACTTTGGAAAATAATTTTAAGTTAGACTCAGTTTATGAGATTTGGAGTTAGTTTTTAAGAACAACTAGCAACAAGTTCTGAAGTTAACCATGATCAACTGCACAAAAGAGGGGAGTGAGCATTCAGAATTTGTATTTTTCTCAATGTTTTTTCCTTTAACTAAAAAGGACCACAAATGTAGACTTATTGTACGGCTAAATTCAGTTGAGGCATAAACAAGTCCAACTCCATCTGAACTAGGAAAAAATTTATAGCAGGGTCAAATCTCTGTCCTATGTTGGAAAAGGATACTGTTCACAAGGAAAAATTAGAAAACCATGAACAAATATACAGTAGTAGGTGCATTTATATTTACCCTAGCTTAGCTGAACTAACATTACCAGGAATAGTAATCCCATTTTATTTGAGATTCTATTTTAGTAAGCTCTGTATAAGTTATATTTTATATAAGTTATATATATATGTTTATATTCATGACAGTTCCTACTATAAAGAGTTTATGACAATAAAGGCTGCTTTTTTGATTAAGATGGGACAAGAAGGGAAATACAGAGGCAGAAAGAGACCACAAATAGCAGTGTGGTTCTCATTGCACTAGTACTCTTTTTTTTTTTCTTTTCACTGTAAATTAAAGAAGACTTAATGATTCCATAACAATTCTATGACCAAAACTGTTATAAGATTAGTTAAATTTTGTCAGTTGTAACATACTCAGAATTCTGTCTGAAGATGTGGCAGGTGTGTCTGTAAGTGCTTACACTACGGGCCCAGGAGAGTGTATTTTTAGCTTTAAAAAAAAAAAAATGAAGTTTTACATTTAGGTGCACCATATAAAAACAGACTTTGCAATAAATTGAGGTAGAAGAGCCTTCCTGGAAAGGATACTGAATACAGACGAAAAGGTTTCTATAAATAATCGAATTCAGACAAAATATGACACAGCAACAAACTTGGAAATCAAAATCCTGAACAATGATTAAATTGTATTTCCTTGTCATAAAAATACTTTTAATTTGAAATCCAATTGCTTGGCTTCTTGTGAAACAGCCAAAAGCTGGAAATACTTGGTATTTTAAAGTTTGAAGGGGCCATTAAAAAAAACCTTTCTCTATTTAATTAGCCTGCGTTCAGTGGAGAGTTACAGATGTCCCTGGGGCAAAGTTGTACTGCCAGGGCTCAGCTGTAAGGAGCCTTGAGAAAGCTCCAGCATGAAGTCCCGGTTTGACAAAGCACCAGCTCGGGAAGGCTCCGCCGCGGGCGGTGCGGCAGCGCCGCCCGGTCCAGCAGCGCTGCGGAACACGGAGTGTCACAAATACACACCTGGCGAGGAGCAGAGCCCGAGCGGGCTGCGGGAAGGGCCGCGCAGAGGCTGGTCCGGCTTAACCCCAGGGAAGGGCACACGCCACCTCCCCTCGCGGGCAGCGAGACCCCCGGCTCCTCACACACCTGCGGGGCCGCTGCCTCAGCACACAGCTCTGCTCGCACCGTTCTTTCTCACAGCCGAGCACCCATCGCCTCACGCCGGCTTCTCTCGGCGCCGCAGCCCGGCTGCCCCTCACGGCAAAGCGCCTCAGCCTCGCCAACACCGTCCTCGGGCCCCAGTCAGGGCTCTCGCACACCCGGCTCATGCCGGCTCCCACAGCCCCGCACACATCACACGGACACGGGGCACAGATACACACGGATCTCCCACACACATATCACATGCACAGGGATCTCTAACGTACATGGATCTCACGCACGGATCTCTCACGGACACGGATCTCTCACCCACACGGAACTCACACACACACGGACCTCACAGACTCATATCTCACGGATACACGAATCCCTCACACACACGGATCCCTCACACACACGGATCCCACAGGCACACGGATCCCTCACACACACGGATCCCACAGGGACACGGATCTCTCACAGGCACACGGATCCCTCACACACGGATCTCTCACACACATGGATCTGACACTCAGGCATCTCTCCCGCACACTCGCCCCTCACAGCGTTGCCCGCTCTTTCTGTGAGGCTGCGCGCGCTCTGCACACGGCCCAGGGGGCGCTGCGCCGCGTCCCCTCAAAGCAGCGCGCGAAGCCGGCGGCGCGCGCCGCGGGTCCTTTCCCGCCCGCCGCCGAGGCGCGTTCTCGCCGCCTCTCGCGAGAGGTCGATACGCGCGTGCGCGGGCCCGATCGGTGCGCGAGGAGCGGCGGCGCTGAGGGGCGGCCGGGCGGGCCGGGCCGGGCCTGACGCCACCATGAGCGGCACCCTGGCCAAGATCGCGGAGATTGAGGCGGAGGTACCGCACCGCCGCCCTCCGCCTCCCTCGGGGCGGCCCGGGCACGGAGCGCCCAACGGGGCGGACGCGGGGCTCTGGCCGGGGAGGGGGACGGCCGCTGGGCCGTGCGGTGAAAGGGTGGCGGGGCCCTGTCCCCAGGCGTCGTGCAGGGGCCGAGGGCGGCACAGCCTTCCGGGTGTGAGCCCTCGGTCCTGTGCACTTGCAGATGGCCCGGACGCAGAAGAACAAGGCCACCGCCCACCACCTGGGGCTGCTGAAGGCCCGTCTGGCCAAGCTGCGCCGGGAGCTCATCACCCCCAAGGGAGGCGGCGGCGGCGGCCCCGGGGAAGGTGCGTTGTCTATGCGGGTGCTGTCGAAGTGCGGGAGGTGTGACGGAAGTCGATCTAGCGGGGGGGCTCTTGTCTGCTCAAATCATGTCAGATTATCTGCTAGATAGTCATAGAATCATAGAAGGTGGGACCTTAAAGATCATTTCGTTCTACTCCCCTGTCATGGCAGGGACACCTTCCACTAGATCAGGTTGCTCGGAGCCCCATTCAACCTCGTCTTGAACACTTGCAGGGATGGGGCAGCCACAGCTTCTCTAAGGCGACCTGTTCCATCCTCACTTCCTCTTGTCCTGCCCGGTACAAGACCTCTAACCACGATTCGTGGTCCTTCCTAGGGCTATGGGGTGGAGCCTTTCCTGAAGTTTAGATTAAAGTGCTTTGGTATTTTGGCTCATACAATCTTGTATTTGCAGAAGTCTTAAGGTTTTTACATGAAGAAGCACCTTGGCAGCAGCCACCTGTTTTTCTGTATAAAGGTGCGAATTGCCTAAGCTGCAGTGCTTAAAGGGAACGCTGCACTTACACTCAAGTCAAGTACAGTCCATTGTGAAGCTTTGCAGCCAGGACTTTATTAGACAGGTACACGTCATGGAGTGTTACAGAGACAAAGTGGTGCAAGGCAATAAAGATTGTGAACAGTCTATTTCTCACTCTCCCCCTTCTTCTAGGAAAGCTTACTTGGCTTTTGCTCTGGCAGTATTAAAAAGAATAGTGTGTCTGCTGTCCAGAACATTAGAAAATAGAAAATGTCAATCATTAGACAAACATTTCTACTCCTTATTTGCAGGTTTTGATGTTGCGAAGACAGGTGATGCCCGCATTGGGTTTGTGGGTTTTCCATCAGTGGGGAAATCTACTCTTCTAAGTAATCTTGCTGGTGTGTACTCTGAAGTGGCAGCCTATGAATTCACTACACTGACTACTGTGCCTGGAGTCATTAGGTACAAAGGAGCAAAGATCCAGGTGAGCCCTTGTGTCTGTGAGGGTAAGATGGGCTATATAGATGCTGTGCTGCTAGGGTTGAGTGGTCTGGTCTGACATTAGCAGGTTAGAAGTGATGTGTAGAAGTGCTTGAAAATACCTTGGAAGTGTTTCCGTGAGGTACGGATTTTCCCCTGCTTTTCACTTCGCTCTGGGAAGAAGTTTCTGTGGTAGTTTTAATCATTCCCTATGAGATGATCTGTTCCACTGTACCAATAGGGCACGTGGGATAATACAAAATATATAGCAATCAAATGGGAAACAGTCTTGTCATAATCTGTTCAGATTTGTAGTAGAGTCAGCTGGTTTAGAAGGGTAAAAGTAGGATTGATTTAATCAAGAATACTTTTCTCATGGGATACTTTCCTTCCTGTGAACAAATAGCTGCTTGATCTGCCAGGAATTATTGAAGGTGCCAAAGATGGTAAAGGCAGAGGACGGCAGGTCATTGCAGGTGAGTATATTAGAGCTGGAGACAGCAGCCTATCACTGGTTCATTTAACACAGTACAGGAGAATGAAGGGTTGAATCACTGTTTCTGATGTCTTTAAAAAGCTGGATTGTTTGCTGGACTTGAGCTACCTGCAGAGAAGCAGTAGCTGCTTTCATATTATTTGTGGCCATACAGTTCTGGCTTTGTGCACTTGCTGGGTTTGTGCTCTGCATTGACACTTCAGTGGAAGTACATTGCCAGTTTTGCAGGCAGATGTGATCCCATTCTAAACAAGGCTGCTGTTTTCATTTCCTCACCCAGTTAATTGTCCTCAATCTGGTGTCTGAATGGAGACAGGAAGATTTTTTCCAGCCTCTGTCATTCTTACAACATGTGAAGATCTGTCTATCAGTGGTGCTTGGCCAGTACAATAAACTTCAGTCCTACACTGGTATTCAAAAATAACCAATGTGCTGGCCTTCAGGGTTTTCATAGTGTCATCAGTCCACCGAGCCATATTGTGGTTGTTTTGTCTCAGGTTGTGTGAGCATGCTTTTTGAGAGGACTTTCTTTTTGTGATTCTTAGTTGCTCGAACCTGTAATCTCATTCTGATTGTTCTGGATGTGCTGAAACCCCTTGGCCACAAGAAAATCATTGAGAATGAACTGGAGGGATTTGGAATTCGTCTGAATAGTAAGCCCCCCAATATTGGCTTTAAAAAAAAGGATAAAGGAGGCATTAACCTTACAGCCACAGTAAGTTGGAAGTTCTCTTTAACCAAAATTAAAAAACAAATTGCTTGAAGAAAGAGGCATTTGTAGTTGATGGTATGCCTGGGACCATGCTGTGGTGTGACTTCTTTAGGAGCTGAACTGCTGTACAGTGCTGCAGTTAGTTACTTTCCTTAGAGGCCATCCACACCTCTCTTGGAACCTGACCACTTCCTTGTGCCCAAAACAGAGCCTTGGTTGCTTTCCACACATAACAAGTTCGAGATCCAAAGGAGAGTGTGCAAAAACTGCCTCTTACTTGGTGGCTCCAATGTTCTTCTGGAGAGGATTGCTCGAAGTTCCAGGCCTTGCAACCCATTTACCTGAATCTTTAAAAGCATACAAATAGCCAGAGATACCAAAAATCAGAACTCTGCGCTCTCAGTACCTAAAGTGTAGATGTCTAGGCTCTGAACTAGTAGATACGTGGGTTTGTGTTGCATCTGGTCCCAAACTGAAAGGAAGCACTGCTTCTGAAATGTCTGATTGCATCTCTCAGTGGGGCATTAATATAAACGAAGCTGTTAGTATTTAAATCTGTTTTTCCCTCTCCTCAGACCAGCTATGGTGAAATCAGAGTCAAGTCCAATAACTTAAAATGCAGCTATTCTTTCTAGTAATGTATATGCAGTGGTTGCTAGGTGAGAGCACTGTTAATTGTAATACTTGATTTGGCCATTAGCTCTTCCATTCCTTAATACTGTGTCTGTCTGTGTTCAGTGTCCTCAGAGTGAGCTGGATACTGAGACAGTGAAGAGCATCTTGGCAGAGTATAAAATCCACAATGCTGATGTCACACTGCGCAGCGACGCCACTGCTGATGATCTGATTGACGTTGTTGAAGGAAACAGGTACTGTTGGCTCCCTGGCTTTGGCACACATGCAGTCTGTACTACAAAGAAAAGAATTGTCTTTTAGGTTTGCTTCCCACAGCAGCTGAGCCAGCAATGTGGCATCAACATAGGGATAAGCTTTTTAAAAACAGTTTTTCTTTCTAGTGAAGTGTGCTGCTGTCAGGTTGCTCTAACAATTTCTTCTTTTTGCAGGGTTTACATCCCATGCATTTATGTCCTAAATAAAATTGACCAAATTTCCATTGAAGAACTAGATATCATTTACAAAGTACCCCACTGTGTTCCGATATCTGCTCATCATCGCTGGAACTTTGATGATCTGCTGGAGAAGATCTGGGACTACTTGAAACTAGTCCGAATGTGAGTCAAAATTGCTGCCTTCTGTGGAGTTAAGTGTAAGGCTGAGACTGAAAAAGGTCTCAGGAATGGATGAGGAATATTTTATAATGCTTTTCTTCTAACTGGTGTTTGCTTTGTAACCCAGAAATTGTGCTCTTTTTAGCTGTTGTGTGATAGGCAGAAGTGCTCTTTTGAATTTGTAGGGGAATTAAATGAGAACCTTGTGAAACCAAGACCAAAGCACATCTTAAAAAATTCCTGAAAACATGGAGCTCTAGTCAAACTTAGTGGTAACATTGAGATTCCAGATGTAATCATCTTTTCAGTCTGTCATGGATGCAGCTCTCTTAACAGAACTTAGTTCTTCATCTAGAATTTCAGGTATTTTTACTACAAGTTATTCCAGATTTACCTCATAATTCTTACGCATTTTTGGATGAACTTATGAATGAATTTACTAATACTCATAATACAGTAATTGTTGTCTTTTAAATTTGTATCTATCTTCTTGTGATAATATAGAATGTATTGTGAAAAGGGATTTAGTGGGTTTAGGTATCTGTGCTATAGATTTTATCAGGTGCTTTTTTTAATATATGTTGAGATTTTCACAGAAAAAAAAAACGGCAAGTTGGAACCATAATACTAAAGATGTTCTTTTCCAACAACTATTGGCATTTGGCTTTTTTTAAAGCACCTTCAGAAGGCTCACAAGTGAGAAACCTTTGCAGTTACAAGTGAGAACCTGCTGCAGCCACTGGTTGCCCAGATGCATTTTCAGCTTAGCTCCACCAAACGTTTTGCAGTGTATCCATTGTCACCACTGAAGTAGTAGGACTTGGCCCACGCGCTGGGGGTGACAGTGCAAATCACTGATGAAATACCATGATGGGTTTGAAAAAAGTTTTGGTATTGACTGATGGTTCCATCTGTGTTACAGCTACACCAAACCTAAAGGGCAGCTCCCAGACTACACCTCTCCTGTGGTACTACCTTACTGCAAGACCACAGTGGAGGATTTTTGCATGAAGATCCACAAAAACCTCATAAAAGACTTTAAATAGTAAGTGTTATTGTAAAAGAATATATGGAACAGAAAATAACTTGTCTTCAGGTATATTATTTCATCTTCTAAACTAGAAGGGAATAACAGGACTTTTTTTTCATGTTGAATTGAATAGATCTGCCTATGACAATCAAACTTAGTACTTCAGTTGCTGTATTTGATGTTCTCATGCTCTTTCCTACATAAATGTCCTCTGTAGAGAAAAATTTATTTTGCCATTTAAAAGTAGCACTATACATAGCATTGCAAGCCATTGTCCCATGCACTTGGGTGCTTGGGGACAACTTCATGCTTTGTTTTGATCTGCTTGTAACCGTGGTTCACACAGACAACTCAGCCAGGTACTTGTAGGAGAATAAAAATAGCTCTGAAGCATTGCTTTCTGTATTAGCTTTATGACAGAAATAGCTGCTGTTCTGCTTGCATATCATACTTCTAAGCCTTTTAAATTTGATTTTTCTTCTTTCAGTGCACTGGTCTGGGGTTCATCTGTTAAACACAACCCTCAAAAAGTTGGTAAAGACCATACTCTTGAAGATGAGGATGTTATTCAGATTGTGAAGAAATAAAGTTATTCTTACACGGTTTGTTGCTGTGCCTGAAATTTGTCATTAATTTTAAGTGACAAACCCCTCCCTCCCCATTTAGATTTAGAAATGGCCTTTTATTGTAGTACCTTGCTGCATGGTAAAACTGATGTTTCTGGCCAACTTATACCGCAGTGTCTTGTTCCACCAGAACTTACAGATGAGAAACTCTGGTTAAGAGACTTCCTCAAGGGCAAAATCTTACAAGAAACTTTGATGGCAGGGATGCAGTTCTGCTGTGTGTAAAGGTCTTTCCACATTAGAAAAAAGTTCACACATCAATAATTACTTTGTTCTAAGTTAGAACAAAACAGGAAAAGCAGAGGCTAGAGAACCGTATCTTATGAAACAATGCTAGAGAACAGAGTTCAGCTGCCTTAATCTGAAAGTGTTCTTGTTAGAATAGTTCAAGGCTATTAATAGTCCTGCAGTTGGGGAAAAGCTGGTCCGTTCTGCTCAGGAGCAGTTGCTTTTTCAGTTGTTCAGACTAGTGGAACTGAGCTAGCTGCTTGTGTCTGTATGAGTGAAGGCTTTTAAGTTTTCTTAAAAGAATTTCCTGCCTAGATAGACAAGTTAGGTGCCCAAGAGGAGCACATTGTTCTTAGAGTGGTTCTGTTGCTTAATAAAGATGAATAAAGAAGCTTTTAGCTCATGTCAAGAGCACTATCAAATACATCAGCCTCTAGCATTTGCTCTCCTACAAAAAGGGAATAGGGGTGCTTAAGTATAGGGGTGTTTTATTTAGATGCTTCAAAAACACTCCCCCTCATATTATTATACATTCAAGAAGACAAAGTGATTAGAGACACCCACTCAAGCACTAAATCCTTAGAGCAGTGGTTGCTATTCAGCCTGGTAAGGAAACATCCAAGCCTTGATTCTACTCCAAGCATTTCCACCTGTACTTTTTTCTAGATCTCTGCATAAGTGAGCTGAACTGCTGCAGGTGTGCTTGGTTTATCAGCCTGAGTAGGAGGGGCAGAAGATGAGGCTGTTAAACTCAGACTGTGAGGAAACACCAGTGAAACCCATTCACACTTTGTTTAGAGCCGGTTAGTTTTACAGCTTGTAATACACTGAGCCGCATTTAAATGCAGCAATTCCATCCTGGGTCTTCAGTGAGGCCAGTTACTCTTATCAAAGCAGACTGATCCTCCCCACCCACGGACTAATTGAAGTTTTCTGCATCTCAAATCAAACCCTGGGTCTATCTTACCCACAAGAACAATGCTAAAAATTAATCAATATCTGACATAATTTAGTACAAGAGCAATTGATACAGACAGCTGGTAGAATCAACTTTATTTACAGAATGTTACTGGGAAAGTGTCAAGTTAAAAAAGTATGAAAACAATCTTACAAGGACAAGCTGGTGATTGCATGTTTTACAGGGATTGTTTTAGGAACAACCACTAGAAATACAGGTGACCTCCAACAGCTTCCACGTTGGAGATTTCAGCTTGCTATTTCCATACAACACTGTCTCTGCTGGACTGAAACAAACCCACCACAGCACGCTGGCAAGGGTTACAATACAGACAAAAGTGATTTTTTTTTCCTGCTGCTGGTTTTGCTTTCAGTGAGACCTAAGAAAGAGCAAGTCTGTGAGAATTCTGGTTTTACTTTCACCTCTTAAAAGAGCACAATGGCCTAAGCTAGGTAGAGGACGACAGCAGTACTAGACTCAACACAAGTGAAGGAGTGAAGTGAGGAACCATGCAGAAGGATGGAAGAGAACATTTAACTGTTCAGGGAAGTGAAACAGGCTTAAAAGGAACATAGCATTTTAAAACCAAATATACACAGTAAGATCACAAAACTACCCCATCCTCCCCCTTTCAAGCCACAGAACAAGACTCCAAAGGCAAGTTTCACAGTAATCGCATCACCGGATGCACACTAGATTGAGGACAGTTCTTGGTACTCCCTTCTATAAACAGCACTGAAGGCAGTACAGAATATTCCACAGCTTTGACTGAGGAGTTGAAGGGTGAGGATTCCAAGGCTCCATTTTGATGACCTTTAGTAACTGGCTTGAAAGATTAAAACAAGGAAAAATACTGCAGCTAAACAAGGACCAGCACCAGCCCTCTTGAAAGAGCAACAACCAGTAGGTACCTACAGACTGAATTTCTGGATTTATCATGCCTGCACCAGGTCCCATCCTCAAGGCTTTCAAAGACTAAACAATTCTCTCATTTGGTGGCAAGAGTCACAGGGAATCAGACCTTTGTTACATAAACAGCAAGATGAGACTTTTACTTTGACACTTTAGCTACACTGAGTGCACAGTATGTGACAGAAAAATGTGAGAAGGAGACCTAGAAGAGATGAGCAGCAAGAAAAGGCAAAGCAACTTCATCCTGTTCACTCACACTTAGGATATGCAACTTTAATCTTAAAGAAAGTCCCACACGTACAATGGAGAAAGGTCCAAACCATAGGCACAACTAAAGCTCAACTGTTATCAGCTACTCTTATGTACAGCTGTATAGCTTCAAAAAGGCTATTCTAGGTGTGTATGTACAAAAGATTGTTTATACACAAGTCTGTACAGAAGGGTCTATACATGTAGTTTTCTGCAGAAGGAATCCATAGCTGCTACCTCTACACTAGAGAATATCAGCACTTCATTCACATATCTTACAAAAACAAACAAAAAAAATTAGACACTTCCAGGATTAAACTGGCTTTGTCGTGCATCTAAATTTCTTCAGGCTTCACTATCCAAGCCATAATGGATCCTTTAGTCTTGATGCAGACATGAGACCAGGACAGGTGCCATGTGCTTTAGTCTCTCAAAAAGAAATCTTGCACAGAGTGCTAAAAATAAAAGCCCCAAAAAATCAAACAGAGGTGAAGTCCTGACTATGGACATTTTCATCCAGTCTAAAGAATCACAAGTGTTCCACCCAGTGGTCACTGTTCACTGCCGGTACTCCAGTTCATCTACACTGATGACTTTGGATGGCATGGATGGAAGAGGCTGCTGCAAGACATCTGAACCAAACCATTTTGCAAGGCCAATAGGAGAGCCACTTCTCTGGCTGGGGCGATGGTCAAGCTGTGTGTGCCCGTGAGATAATCCAGTCCGAGGCAGCACATTTTGAGGGGTTGTTTGTGCACCAGCAGGTGATCCCTGTGCTCCAGAGCCTGTGAAATGTAAAGCTATTAGAGATGGAGTAATACCCAGCACAGATTTGCCCTCGAGCTATCACCTGATAAGGCATGTGAGCTGAATGTGGCTTTTATTCATTCTATGAGCCCCAGGAAGTCCAGGTACCACGTGTTTATTTTCATTAGTACTCCCATAAATGGCCTGATACTGCCAGTTCCGGACACTGCATCACAAGGGTTTGAAGGGAAGACCAGGATCAAATAGCATTTCCCTGGAGAAGGTGGGTGGCCTGTGGCCCAGGAAGGCTGAAAGCCTGCACACATGCTGCAAGAGTCAGATCTGTCAGTAGCAACACATGTTCTGAACCAAACACTTCACTTGGACTTTGTTCTGGCAAACTGCTCTTTGTTCTGCTGTTGCCTGCAGTGGCCCAAACCACCTGAGACCCACACAAGATTAGTGATTATGAATAACTAAATTAGAGTTGCTTTCTGCTAGCACAGTGTACTCAAACCCCCAGGAAGTACAGCACCTGGAGCAGGCTCATCGGCCGTCTACAGCTCACACTCCAGGTGTCTGTTTTAGCCTACCTGATCGTTGTAGCTGCTGTTGCATCATGGCGAGCTGTAAAGGTGTCCCCGAGCGTGGATTTAAGATGTGATGGCTTGCTGTTGGTAGTGGATAAAAAGGCTGGCCAAGGATGGGAGCAGATATTCCCTGCAGGTGAGACAGGTCCACTCCAGGAGGAAGCATACCTGTTGAACATGAGCAAGAAAACTTCTTACCTGATAAGCGTAAGGAACTCAATGCAAAACAAAACATATGTATTTAGATGGGTTGAAATTTATTGTCTGATTTTAGACGTAAGTTGTGATATATAAAGACTACCAGTAGTATCAGTTTGTGCTGTTCCTAACACAAAGTCAGTCTCAAAGAGAACATGCATAAACGGGAAAAAAAGTATGGATTACCTGCTTGCAGCAGAGGAAGATGTTGCGGATGGACCCCCTGTGCCATCATTCTCTGGACCAATCCTGGGTGCAGTTGATGAGCAGGTCGTACAAGTGGTACATGGGGAACAAGGGGTACTTGATGAACAGGACGAAGAAAAGGGCCTCCTGGTACTGGGGAGGCCATTGTAGGAGTCTTCCTACCAGCTGATTTGGGCCTGTAGTCTTGCTCTTTGGTGCAACGATTTGCTTGGGTAAGAGGTGTGGAACATGCAGAGCGTTGCAGTGCAGGTAGTTTGGTACCTAAGGTGGGCAAAGTTCCTTGATCTGCATTCTCCACAGAACTAGACAGTAGGTTATCTGTAGCTAGAATTGAATACAGCTATTACAGTCCACAGCTAGAGATTGCACCTAACAAAAATTAAAGCTTAATGACTGGATTTGATAGTTAAGATTCCAGGACTAGCGGAACTGTAGTCATATATATTTAATAGTAAGCATCTTTTTTCTGGATGCTTCTGGCCAAATTATTTCAAAAGAGTAATGAGAAGGAATATGTTCCACAGAAATCCCTTTACAGGAAACTTAAATTAGACTAGAATCAGCAGTAACTCCACTTTTAATTCTTATTTTTCCTTTTCTTAGGAATTTTGAACTGGCAGCATGGATGAGTCAGTGCAAAAGGTAATAGGAGGTACAAGAGATCCCCCCTAGATAAGATTATAAGTCAGACTTGTACCAGAAATCTAGCTGAAGGTGGTTTTTCAGTTTAGCTGTGTTTGGGGGTTAACAGCAGCCTTCTATGTCTGACATCTGCTTAAGCAAGATGTGGAACACTAAAGCACCTCCAGAAACTACTTCCACAGACCATAAAGATGAGTCAGACAAGGCCTAAAATACCTTGGCATCAACTACTACCAGTGGAGGTATTTCAGTTGGACTGCTACCACGAACTGCAAACTACCTCTGCAGTTACCAGCACTGAAGCACAATGTCATGGCCATTGGTCATATCAGTCTGACTGGGTCAGGCAACTGGTGTTGAGCATTTCCTCTTAATAGCCCCTTACATCAGTTTGGGGGACAAAATGCTTCCCTAGTCTGCTACACTTAAGAGCTTAACTGGTGTCAGCTTTGACTGTTCAGTTGTCTCAAGAGACCTTCTAAGATTTCAATTACTGGTGTAGAGAGCTATGGAAGCATTATTGTTACTGTGCTTGTTCATCAAGAAAAGTTGCAAACAGTTATGGTCCAGGCCTCTTAGTGTTGCTCAGAAATTGATAGGAAATAGGGATTAAGCCCCAGCACTACTGGAAGAGTGCACTTGGAAGTGTATCCCCCTCCATAGCTCTAGCCCCTCCTCTCATAGGCTCCCTCACTTCTACACCCTCCCTCATCTCCATGGATCAGGAATGTCTAAAGGTAGCCTGGGTGTATTACGTGCTGAGACAATCTGAGTCTATTCCAAATCCCTTTTGTTTGTGGTATTTTAAAGCCATTACAATACCTTCATTTGGTCTCTGATTTTCATCTTTAACATCACTGATTTTCATTTTCCCAGAAACTGGATCCTCTTTGCTTTTCTCCTTGCTCTCATACATCTTGCGAATCACGGAGGTAGGTGTGAAGGAAGGAGACAGCTGCAGAGAACACAGTAACAAGCAACGCCTCACCCAGTGCTCATTATCCAGGCCACAATACCTCAGTTGTGGGTGGACACCAATTCTAGCACATCCTTTCCATTTAAAGCTCTTTTGAATCAGCTGCTGTGTGCCCATGATTTTACTTCCACTCATTTCATAGCTTTATTCTATAGTTTAAGCAATTCTCTTTAGCTTTTTCGGAACTCCAATATCAAAATCTGCAGCTGTTCTCGAAGTTAAATGTACCTTAACAGGCTTGAAACAAAATAGCTGAGCTGTAGTGTAAGTTACACAGTACTGAAGGCAGAGAGGCAACAGCTTGGCTTTGAGATTTTACTCATTTTCAAAGCGACCCTGAAGCTCCTAAGCATTATTTCAACCCACAGACACTTAGGTCAAACACTTCATAACCAAACACCAGTGTTCTCTGAAGAGTCTCATGGCTTTCAGCACTTGTCTTCTGAAAACTTAAGCACCAAAATATGATGGCTTGAGTTTTCATAATCACCTTCATTTAGTTTCAGAAGATCAGGTCAAGGTAACATTAATGGTATTTCTTCAGTTTTAGATAAGACAGTGGTCAGAAATTTTCCAAGGTGAAGACATCCAGTTAAGCATGAAGCAAAACTCATTCTTGTATCACATGGCCACAGATACAACGTGGATAAGATTAACACAATGGCCTCCCTTTCTCCCATCGATTACCATTGTTATAATCTGGTTACTGCAGACACTTTTACAGTTCTCCCTGTACATCAGGTACTGACCATGCTTGTAATGGATGCTGCAGGGGCTGGAGAAGATGCATTCCCTCTATGTCCTGGTGCAGGGGATTTAGTCACTCGCTGCTGCCTGTGAAGGGACAGGGAGTCAGAAGAGGCTCTGCTCTTGGCACAGAATCAAAGGCAGCATTGCCAAGAACCAATGCAATCCTGAGTGACTAGTACTAATATCTAGTGAAAGACAATACTGACATTAAAAATCAGTTAACAGCATACCCCTTGAATTTTGCAGTCAGGTGCTCACCTGTTTCTGTAGCCATCTCTGCTTTTGTCCATTTGTGGTTTACCAAAGCCATGCTGATAGAAATTTGCTGCATGTATGGCCAAGTCATGTGGGAGTGCCAGTCCCTCTAATGCAGCTTGCTGTATCTCCAGGGGACTCATCTGAGGTAGAGTTGCATAAAAAACACCCAAGTCAAAGCTTGTATTTGGTTGGGGTTTTTTAAGATACTGAAGATTGACTGCTATAGCCACTAATGTCTTCACCAGTGTCTGCTCACCAAGAGTCTCTGTTTTATTAACAGGCAATAGAAGTTTCAAAAAATCTTGTACTTTAGGTACTCTAAGATGGGCCGAATTACAATGAGGTTTTTAGACTGTACTAATTTAGACTTTGCATCCTCCTCATACTCAGAGTAAACTTAATGAAGCACAAACATCTGGATTCAACAGCTAAGTGCTTCCACAAGTTAGTTCTACACCACAGAACACCAAGAGATGCACATACATTAAGGAAAAAGCACATCATCTAACCTGTGCAGCAACTGGGCTCATGGGCTTCCTTACACCTGGAAATGGATCACCAAGCAATTGCTGAGAACCTTGTCCAAAACCTAAAGAATATTTAACTGTTTTATTTAAAATTACTAACAGTTTCTTTCAGTACATAGAATACATATCCCAAAGTAAAATAGTTCTACATGAATTGAGGATTCCTTGTGAAGACTCTCAGCTCACCCCTTAAATCCACACAGAGCTACATCTCTTCCTTGTCACAGAGCTGAAAAGCTACAAAGGAGGCTGCTGGTAGTGTGTTGTAATACAAATGACCAAGCAGTCCTTGAAAGTTATTCTTACACAGTAGCTGAGCACATTACTCCACACCAGAACTCACTGTGAGGTCTGGGTGATGAATTTAACATTAGAGACTCCTAAGTAAAGGGCACTTTGCACTCAAAAGGCAGGCACTGCTCTAGGTGCCCACCAAATGCCAGGAAGTTTTTATAGTTCTGCAAAGCACTCTCAAAAAACTTCAAGGAATAAAAAACCACTTTGCAAGCAGTCTCACCAATGGGTGAAGATATTCTATGGCGCAGGTAATCTGCGGAAGCAGCTCGTGTTGGGAACACAGGTGGAATGGGGGGAGATGGGGCTCTTTGTGTCAGCAAAGAGGCTGCAGGTTCCAAACCACCTATCAGGCCACTCAAGACATTCGATGAAGCAGGTCTAGTAATGGGTGGACCAAGAAGTTCCTAAGAATAAGTAAAGAAAGAATATATATTTTATGAGAAATACTCAAAATATGACCAATTTACACAAATAAGCTCATTTTACTACACTACAGGCTACCCCATTTATAGCAAGTTAGAGACAAGGGGGACTTGTGCAACCAGATACACCAATCCTGGTTTGCCAGAATTCGGCACTCAGCAAGCTTTTCATTTTCAAGTTGTAATTACAGGAAATAGCATGACGACATTTTTAGGTAAACTGATCTAGTGCCTGGCTCTTTCTTCTCTGTAGTATCATGTCTGACGACTGATCCCATAATTGCCTTAAACGCCTTATTTTCAAATAACGTTTGTTTTCTCATTGAGGATATGCTTTTAAATAGTTCCCTCCCCGCTATAAGAATACCTGCAGAATATTCTTTGATAGAGGCTGGCCCGACATCTCTGGAGGTGACATTAAGTGGCTTTCAAGGCTCTGCTAAGAAAATGAAAACGCTGTAAATTAGACATAGATACAACCAAACTCATTAAGAGACTATCTACATTTGTCTCAGTTACAGAAATTTCATCTGTTCTGTTAGAACAGTAGTTCATGCATCAGCCAAGTAAAATTCCAGCAAAGCTAAGGGCTGAGCTAGCTCACAGATCTTCCCTAGCTAAGAAAAATGCCCTGTGCTAGATTGCATACAGGTGTGCCTCATTCAAGTTTGGGTCAAATATATGAATTTATGTAATTGTGTAAACTGGAGATGGGACATTCAGTCAGTGGTTAACTGAAAAAAGCACAAACTGAAAAGTGTTTGTGTATTAAAGAAATTATTTAAGATATTCTTCTGTGCATTAAAAATGCACATTAATGTAAAGAGAGCCAGAAGCAAAAGTCTTGGTTTAAGTCTGAAATCAATCTGCAAATTCTTCACAGGGCAAATTTACATTCTTCACTATCTTTTAGTGAAGTGGGATGAGTCTAAAAGTCCTTGGACATAGCTTGGCAGGAAAAACACATGCTTTAGACCTACTCAGTTGTTAGAAGTATTTTCTGGTGCCAGAAGTATTTACTGATAGCTTCTGGGTCAAGCATACTGTTTAGGCAGTTAGTGGCAGGATGAAATTTCATCCTACAATCCCTTGCAGTCTAAACCTTACTATCATCCATTGTTTAATATTAACCTTCCAGCTAACAAGTACTCACTTCAGTTTCATCTTAGCACAAATGATGTTAAAAGCCAAGTGTAAAATAACAGATCATTCACTGACATACCTCTACTAAACAAAAGTCACTAAAAACATCTGAGCTTCAGGTAAGGATTGGCTGTTACACCCCTGTTAACACAGGTCACAAGAGCCACTGGCTGCTACTCACATTGGCTTTGGGCTGTGAAGGCAGAGTCCCGCTTGCCTTCATGCTGCTGACAAGTTTGTTAAATGCAGTCATATCTCCATCCTTCTTCATCTGTCTGGAGCCAGTGACATTCAAAGTTTCTTCCATTTGCTCAGCCATAAAGGCAGTGGCAATTTTCCCCTCCTGATCCACCTTCAGGCCTTTTAGCCCAGCTTCAACTTCCTCCACTGAAAGTACAACTCCTGAATGTGCTGAGAAATACAGGAGAAATACTGGTAAACCACAGTTCTGTTGTCAAGTGAGCTAATAATTCTTATGCAGGTGTTGAATAGGTTGTTTGAAAATTAGGAACAGCCAAAATCTTATTTTTTGATATTGATACTAGCTGTTAAACCATGACTGACCTGTGTTTAGACTGACATTCTAATATATCCAAATTCAGAGAATTGATATGCACAACTACTGCCATGTAAGACTCCACAAGAACCTGTTTAGGCTTCAGCTACTACATTTTCACTATTTTTCATTTATTCTGCAAGACATGTTGTTACTACATTTTACAACTTTGCCTGCATTTAACAGAATAGTCGTGTGACAATTGAGTTGGCTCTTTTTCAATTAGGAAAGTTTCATTTATCTTATACTCCAGGAGACCAGATGGTTTTACAGCCACAGTGCAAGCCATGTCAAACTGTCTGAAGCTATCACAAGTAGAAAGAATACATACCTGGAAAATCTAGATACTACAGAGACTCAGTTACACACAAACTCTATGTGTATAAAATTTGAAGTAGATTTTTTGCTCAGAAATTAAAGCCTCTATAGAAGGATTTCACTGGCATAACCAGCATAAGGCACAGTGCTCTTAGCAGTACTTTTTTCCTGTATATGCATATCTATATCAACACCTACTGGTGCCCGACATCAAGGCTAAACATGCTTTATGGACCAGCTAACACACATCACAAGGTACGCCACCCTAAAAGAAAAGGAAGAAGAAACAGAAGCATGCCATGGGTTGGAGATATTGGCCCAAAGAAGTAAGATTTACTGCAAATTTGGGCAAGAAGGTGGAGAAGAGAAACAATGATGCAGACATGCAGAATGGAACATGAATAAATATGATGTTGGTGGAGAGGAATTGACCTGAAACCTCCACAAAACTCGAAGAACTGTAGAGCAGTTTATAGGAATACCCCACATCAGGTGCTTTTGAGTGAATGGAAGCTTCCCCATAGATTTTTATTCCTTCATCCTTGGTTTGTGAAGATCAAAGTTGAAAAAGTTTTTAGTAGGAAAGTCAGACTACACAAAACAGAAATAGAACTGCAAGTCTTTTCTAAGTCAAATTAAGGAAGTTCTCCACATGTTAGCCAACACTCCCTACTCTCAGATGGACGCTTAAGAATATTTGCGGTGCTTAGATGCTTTCTCTCCTAGCTGCTCCACACTAATCAGAGGGGCATCGCTTTTTCTTCAGTCTAGTTTACATGGCAATACATGCTGCTTGCCAAAGAGAAACCAATTTGGAAATAGACCTCAAGATTTCACAGAACACATGCATTTTGTACACTCCATGCATGCTATGGGCCCAGACATGCAAATCCCTAACCTGGAGGAGCCCTTGGAAAAAAATTTTTAAAACCACATTCTCAAGCCACTGTGCAACTTCTTAGATACTGACACTTAATGGATCAATGTGATCCATCACAGACACTTTTCAAGGATGACTTACACTGACAGTTTTTGATAAAGTCAGAGTTTAAAAGCCACAGTTTCAGAGCTGACACTACCAGTCACCAGTAGGAAAAAACTTATGTAAAAGCCATACACAAAGCTGGAAACTCAGATCAAGACTTGCATCATATAATTGTTTCTGGCCACTAAAGCAGTCTAATAAAGTCCTGATGTCATCCTGTGATTAGGATGAAAAGAGTCAGTGATGATATTGACACAATTGAGAGCTGTTGAATATGAGTTTTCAGTACTGTAAGTAAATCTGTAACACTGCCTACTCCTGGATTGGGCAGCTGAGGTTTCCAGAATACCAAGCCTCTTGCTGGGAGATACTGCATCACAAGAACTTGACAATAGCTGAAGAGGCACTTACTGCTCTCTCTAAGTTTTTCCTTGTTGGCTGAAAGACTTGAGAGAAGAGGTTTTAAGTCCACTTTGGCTTTCTGTAGCATTTCTAGGATGTCCACTTTGTTTTCAGAGTGGTCTTCCAATGGAATGGGAGCAAAGTAGTTTCCAGAGTTCTGGCCAGGGGAGAGAATGGCTTGCTCTAGACCTGAAACAGCAAAACCAGGAGCACTGCGACATCAGTTTACCAACCCAATGGCTCAAGATGAACATACACTGGCAACCAACTTCAACATGTCACTGGAAAGTTATGCCTCATACCCCTTGCCCAAGATCAGCTGGAAAGTCATCAGGAAGCACTGACAAGAACATTTATTAAAAAAGAACTTAGAGCCGCTTACTCTAAGAGCTTCCAAAAGAACACCAGGTGCTTAAACTGTGGGAGAATTTACTGTCCTAACCTTATCTGCCATGTTCTTATTGAATGAGTAAGAAAGAATGTGGAAGGAGGCTACCTGACCCTGCATTGTCCTGCAGCCTTACCTGCTAGCCTCTCCAGTTCCTCATGAGGAGTAGATCTCAAGCTGCTTGACCGACTTCCAGAACGACTGGGATTAGAAAACCACCTGCTGAACCTGCTGGCAGACACTGAACCTTCCCCCAGCACATCCTCTATCATCTAAGGGAGGGAAAAAATAAAAAATCTTAAAACATAAGTAAGATCAGCAACATCTTTGAGAAGCTTTATCGTGCAAGCAAGATTCTTCTGCTACAGACAACTAGATGCTGCTCCCAGAGTTTCAAAGCTTTGACCTGCTTTTTTCCTGCAGTCAGTTAACATAAGCCAGTGTACATCTCTAACTGACACCAAATATTTACTCGCAGTAAAATTGTAACTGAAACAGCACAATCAGAGCACCCAAAGACCATTAAACTACACCATTTTAAAATCAAAGTGTCAAAAGAACCCCAAGTATTTAAAAAACTGTGCATTACAAAAATATAACTCAAACTAAAGCTTCTCCTATCCTGCAAGACAGCACCCAGTTAAAGCCTGGCTTAATAGGCACAGATGCAGTTTCACCAGGCAGCTGTTTCCTTTTAGACAAAAGGAAGAAAAGCCTCTTCCTCTCAAGAGAAATTGTTTTTCCTGAAACAAGGAGCACTCAACACTATTTACAACAGAGAAAAAAACAGTATTGCTCCACTTGGTTTTGATTGTTTGACTAACATATTAGAAGAATCAAGACAAAAAATGTACAACCCTATGATAACACTTGTCACAGACATATCACCAGTACAAAGAAACTTTTATGACAAGTTATAACATCTGCCCATCTGTTTTACCAGCAGGTATTTTCACTTGGGAATTCCCTGCTTTTGAAAGGAGTCACCATCTTGCACATATACTGAAAATCAGATTATCAAGTCTAAAGGCATCATTTACAACTTCTATAGGGAGAATGAACTCTCCTCCATGTATTTGTCAAATTACTGCCACCATATGATGAATATTTCCTAATGCAAGCAGCTTGTCCACATTAAAGATTAGGTCAGAAGTCCATTTTTTTTTTTAAACCTCAATATTTCTAAACCATGTCAGGTCTGTTTCTTTGCAGTCAGAACACAATTTTTGACTTTTGACTGAATTAGTAGACTGTGTTTATCCAACGCAGGAGTAATAGCTCTAAAAAATTAATTAACCTCTTAAAGGTTTAAGTAATAAAGATTCAAACCCTTTCAGACACACATCCTTTCAGTCACATCACCACTAGTGTCTCCAGGCTCACTGCCTGCCAGGAAGTCCGCACAAAAGATCTGCTTGCTGCAACTCCCAGACTTAGATGGAAAAGGTTGTCTTCAGCTATACTAAATTTGTACAGCACATCTTCTCTGAACATATCTTTAATAATTCCAAAGAAGATCCATTCAGAATGTCAATTTTGAGCCTTCAAGTAGTGACCAAAAGAAAGGAAAAATAGTCAGCTAGTCTGCCTCAAACACTTACTTTGGAGATGGAGCCAGTCCCAGAGATAACACTTTGGCAGAAACATCCTAACACTCCAAAGCTAAATCTCTGCAAATTCATCTTAAACTCACACACTTCATAAAGGAACTTCCACAAAGCAAGAAGTTTTAGCTTTCACAGAACGCAGCTGCAGCAAAAATGCTTCTCATGAATATACCCAGTCTTAAAAACCAGAAAACTCACTGAAGCCAGGCCAGGAACACTTTTATCCAAGTTAAAGAACTCATTGAAGTCAAACTCTCCTGGAGCTGGTTCTTGTAAAATGGCTTCTCTAGGAACTTCTTGATCTGCTGGAGTTTCATTGGCAAGGACAGTTTGCACTTCATCCTCTTCCGCCACTCCACCATTGCATTCTATGCCTTAAAAAGAAAATCAAGTGATGGCTGAATCACTGAACTTGACCATTTCCTCTGGGAACAGTGCCTGACAGCCAATGCACTTGCCCAGGGATTAGAAGCACAGGCCTGAAGGAACCTAGCCCCTAAACGATACCTCATCAGTTACACTGTGCTGACTGCTGCAAGAGAAAACAGCACCCACTACAACTCCTAGCACAGAGTTTCTAGTCTGTTAAGACTATCTAGCTCAAAAAAATAAGAATTGCCATTGAACTGTGCAAAAACAACTGAATCCTGATCAGCCTGGGCTGTTATGTCACACCAAGTACATACAGCTGTTGAAGAAAGTCAATAGCTGCTGCTGTTTTTCCATCAAGAATCCTTTGGCAGCTCCTGCCTTCCTGACATGGGTTCTTAATAGTCAACATATGACAAATACTGCTTCTCCTCCATCAGGAGCAAGGCACTTCTCACTTTAAAGACTTCTTAACAAGTTTGCACAGGCATTGCAAAAAAGCTGTGACTTGGCTACAAACTCCAGTGCTTGGAACTGCACCATAATTCAGTTACGTTGTCTACCTGCAGAATTTCCAGCATTAAAAAGTCATCTTCTCTCTTGCCATACTGCAGCTTTTTTAATAATCCAATGACTGCACACAAATTCAAGTCTCCAAATTTATCTTAAAGCTACGTTACTGGCAGCTGTATGCCCAGATCAGTGCTCCTAATGTTAGTATTACTATAAGGAAGAAAAAAAATTTCAAGTACCTCAGAGCACTAGCTTAATTTAAACACAGCCTTTAGCACCCAGCAGGATACAGAAATGAACAAGACCTTCAGAAAAATGCATCAACTCCTGATACCATTCAACATCCATACAAGATTTTTTCCTAGCCTCTCAATCCTGCCTTTCTTTGGAGAAAAAAAAATAGTAATTCATCACCTACATGATCTTTCAGATTACAAATACCATGACAGGCTTTACATCTTGTGCTTCAGGATGACCAAAGCTATGCAAGTTTAAGATAAAGGTTGGTAAACCGTGTTTTTATTTACACTTGTCTAGATCTGTACCAATCACCTCCATATCCAGCAATCTGCCCCACTAGCAGACAAGCAGAGCCTTTGTGAAATTTGCCTTTACCTTCTTTCAGTGAGGCTGTGCGTCGCCTCGTACGTTTTCTCCCTTTGTGATCTTCCTCCAAAATTTTATCATCAAAACCTGTGAGCTCAATGGTTTCCGACTGACTCGTAGGACCAGCAGAGAACCACTCAGGTTCCTCTTCAGTGTAGGAATCATTCCTTCTTCGCTCCCCAAAGACACGCTTGCTGTCACCAAATTCCCTCTGAAGGGGGATATCAAAAACATTAACATTAATAAAATGCTGCTTCATAAGATTCCTCCCCGACTTCCAAAGCAAATGACCATCTTTCACACCAGTTCTGGGATTTTTAAAGCTTTATACAACCTCCCTGTACACTCAGTAAGCTTTTAAATTTTAGAGCTTCACAGCTGAATTTCTGCTTCATTATACCAAAAGCTATTGATCTGCAAGTGCTTCTTACAAACTCAGTTTTGTACCCTCAGAGTTAGTGGTTCCTCTTTAAAAAAAAAAAGCCTGAAAGCATTGAAAGCTTCCATTTGCTGAAGTTAAAGGACAATGCTTGCTGACAACTGCCAGGCCAAGAACCACAAATGACCTATCAGACTTTTGAATATCTTGCTAGTAAAAGTCAGCCACAGGCAAGGTTTGTCAAATAAGCAGTATTACATGCATCCCTGTGGAGCTCTCTGAAGGAATGTAACTAAGTTTTGAAGCACCAAGCGCCCACTCTTCACACCCTAAGAATAAAAGGCCTGCTTGCACAGAACACTTAACTGCTGTATGCAGCTCACCTGCCCCTGGTGCTTTTAGTGCCAAGTGTCCAAACCCCCTCATTTAACATGCAACCAGGAAAAGAAGGAACAAACCCTGAAGCGTTTATCTTTGTAGTCCCTGTCACGATCCCGGTCTCTTGCATCCCTGGAATCACCACCCCGATGGTCTTTGTCAAAGTTGCGAGAGGAGATGATTCTGCCACTGCCAATCCTGCGGCCGCCGATCACACGGACACCATCGCTGTCCTTTTCCAGGGGGCTCCCTGCCCGACGGGAGCTGACGGATGCAGTTACATGACAGCCACCTCCAAAGCTTCGCCTCTGGGGACTCAGGACTACATCCAAGTCATCTTCTTTCACTCGCTCTCTTGGATCTGCAAGTCAAAAACCACACAAAAAGCACTAAATTTAATGTATTAGTAAAGACAAGTGAGTTGTCTGTATAGCAGCCTTCTGTTCCATAGCCTTGCTGCTACCCCAGGGCTTTTAAAGAAAAATGCTCAGGATTTATTTCCGTGAAGCTGATCTAGCTGAGACCACGGGAAGTGCAAGCAAAAAATTTACAGCTGGGTATTGAGGAACCACTGCGTTCTCCTAGGAAGTACCTGCTTTCCCACTATAGACTTCAGTACTCAGCCTTGAGTTGCAGGGAAATTGTCCCAGCACTTGGATTTTACACATGTATTCACTATGACATGGCAAGAATAGGAGGATATAACTGACTGCTGCCCAGGTTTGTTCTTAGACAACAGAAAACCCACTACAGCCTAGTTGGAACAACCAAGATTTCTTTGACACTTACCCTATGCAGTCAAACAATTTTCAAAAAGACTTTGTTTAGTCTCTTTTGCGTTATCCCAACAGAAAGGTTTTTCCAACAGCCCAGGTTCAGTTTTGAGCAATGTGCTGTAGAACACACTCACCTACTATCCTTCGCATAAGAGAAGTCCGATCCGAATCCAAATCTTTTTTAAAGCTTTCCACTGGTGAAGTTCTTCCTGAAGTTGGATATAAAGATGCATGCCACTTCTCTGGATCCCAGACACCATCGCTAAGAAAATAAAATTGCAGGATTGTTTGCTACATTGTAGTCTAATAAATACTCCATAGTGCTTCTGCTGGAAACCTAGAATTCACTGGTTAGCAACCTGTACAAGTGAATTATCTTTCATATCCAACTTCTAAATCTGCCTTACTACGGTTTACTACCTCACACATGGTATTTGGATCTCTTCCGGAACAGCACGGAAGTATAATACCCAGTATTAGATTTTAGAAGACTAGTTATTGGTGAAGCTTGCCTGGTACACTGAAAAACAGTTCAAGTAGATCATATAGTGCTGCTCTTAAGCATTCAGGTAATTCTACCTCAATCTCACACTTACTTGTACAATAAATTCATCTGAATAGTAAAGAAACTGCTGCTTAATAAACTTACAAACACCAGCAAAGAGCACTCACTTTCATTTTTAAATGAGGTACAGTTTCAACATGGGAGAGTAATCCATTAAGCAAGGCAGCTTGTTACAGCCTGACCCAGTCTGTGCTACACGCCCATCTATGTTCTTGGTACCTTTTCCTGCAAGTTTCTAAGACTTGTGTTGTGTGAAGTTATGAGATCCAGCAGAAAATAATCTTTGTTCGAAGAACAAAATCCCTGGCCAGAGCATTGAGCCTTTCCTACTAGATTAGTACTTCTGGAAACAGAACTCTGTAGCAGTCTGAACTTTGCAGCACATATATCTCCCATCAACATAAGAGCACTTCTCAGCTAAGAGTTTTTTGCAATTTATACTTTTATTTTGAAAGAAATGTATATAGCCTTTGTATCATCAAGAAAATACCTGTCATATTTTTCAGAAAGACAAGAAGGTCTTTTCTTAGAGTAGGGACGCTCTTTAATATCCAGCAGTTCCTCCTAGAAAAAAAAAAATCAAAAAATCAAGACATGAGTTTCGATTCATACCCAGACAAGATTTAAGTGACTCAAACCATCTATTCCAGACTGCCTGTTCACTTTAGTGTTTTAATTTGACAACCCAGGTTTCCCAATATGTTGTTTCATACCCTGTGAAATACAGCACTGAAAGTTTATATTTCAGTTGCTCTACCAGTGGCCACTGACCAAACATTTACTCGCACCACTAAGCCTTACTAGGCTAGGTTCAGTCCTCGTGAACACTCCAAGGCTGTTCACACCATAAATGTTTATGTATTCACTTCCCCAGACAGTTCAGCTTATGAGCAACACAGGCATCATGGACACCGGAGATGGCGAATTTTTAAGAAGGAATCAAAATTGCTGTGATTAATGCTATATAAAGCTCAGCAGGTAAAAAAAGCATTAGCACAATTCCAGTTACTGGTGTAGATCTGGAAATTCCAGACAAGCTTGCTATTTCTGACCATCACCAACTCCAAGATATCATAAGATGCGTTATACAATTACCCATTCACCCAACGCCAAATCAACGCTGAATGATAACTTGTTTTCCCACTTTCTACCAGCTTTGAACAGCCTTTAGTTTACCATTGCACACCATGAGCAGTCATTTGACTAATAACCAATGCAGTCTCATTGCAGTTTGCTACATTCAGAACGAATTATTAATGGTGTGACCATGAGTGCTTTAAATCATCATTAACTTTGCTGCAGTTAAGATGCACATTTCTAGTTAGACTTACTCACTCTCCCAAGATCACCTTTCTTCAACCTGCCTCTCTCCCAGCTGAAATCACTGGGCAGCTGGAAGGATAAAGAAATCCTAACAGCAGACACCACACATCAGCCAAACTGAAAGAAATCTCTTTACCCTTTTCCCCCAAGAACACAATATCCTTCAGAACTTTTACATCATTTTTCCCATGTGATTAAAATCAGTTCATTAACTACGTGAGTTTGACACTTGTTCCAGATGGCAATTTGGTAGCTGGACAAAACCTTAACATCCCCCCCCAAGCATCCCCCCTGTACTAGTCCTCGGCAAAAAGAGCTCCATTAAAGGGAGGAACACTGGCCTCCCTGCCCACAGCTTCCCAAAATAAACCTCAATCTGTGAGGAACATCAGTGCTGTAATACTATCAGAGCCTGATGCAGATACTACAAGTATTAACAGCCCTGTCCATCACCAGAGTAGGAATGGGTTGTTTTGCTGGCCACGAGAGGGAGTCCACAGGCCCTCATTCACTTCCTATCAAAATTCTTCCACTCAAGTGAGGAAAATTTGAATTGTTTCTTGCCTTTCACTCATTAGCTGTGCACCCTTGGATGAACAGCTTCCCAAGAACTGGAAAAGACACAGCTTAAACTACACAGCACTCCTGTAACAGAGGAGATAAATGCTGGCACTTCCAGGTGTGAGGTTTTTTTAATTCACACACTAGTACTTTTAAGCAGGCTGGGGGAAAAGTGTGCTTAGCTGTTATCAAACAGTTTTAATCAAACAGCTTGGAACTACTCATAGTATGAGCCAGATGTTCTCCTAGTGGTAGTAAGCGAATATAAAACATTAAAGGAAATCACTCCCCTTTCCAAATCAACAGCACATACCCCAAAACAGTGTTCCCTCAATCCCTAATTAGTAGGAAACTGGAACACATGAAAATGCCCTACAATGTTCATTATCTTAGCGCCTTAAACCAGCTATATTTGAGCTGTTACATGTAGAGAAACTGTATCATGCAAGGTATTTTAACATAGACTAATTTCTGGTATTTCTTGATTTAGGCTCCTTGGAAACCAACTGCTAAACAAGACTAGGCACCTTCTGACACTAGTTCTGTAACTTTATCCTGATCAGAAACTACAGGTACTGAATTAACAAAACTGAAGCTACAACTACATTGGTTTCAGTATACAGCCACCACCAGCACGGGCTGAACACTGGCCCAAAAAACAGAGCAGAAATTGAAGCTGCATTGAATTACTAGAAAGAAGAGTTAGGCAAGACTGAACAAGAATAGCTACCAATTTTTCAGCAGGGGAAATTTAAAAACAGCTCCTCTCCTTCACTTAGCAGTTAACTGACTAACAAGGTCTGAACAACAGTATACCTTGCATCCCGAAAAGTTAAGGGCACGTCTTTTCTAAGAAGCTAGAGAGATTTAGAAAGCTGTACTATTCCCATGAAGTTTTGCCAGTTCTGAAGTACGTGGTTTATTGTTGATATCTACTTAAAATAAGCCAGAGCTCTACTATCTCAACAGAACAGAACCACAATGATAATTTTTTTCCTTTAAAAAACAACCTACTAAAAAGCCAACAGCTCCGAATTCCTCAAGAAAGATAACAGCCGGCAACAGTAAACTGTCTCACCCTGTTCCACACTTCAGGCCATTTGCTGCAAAGTATCTTAACAGCTTTCCACAAAGCAATGATCACCTGTTCCCACAGCTTGCAGCCATGGGAAAAATCAACCACCATTAGACTCTTTCCAAAGGCATTTTTCAGCAGTGGTACCAAAACCCCAAACAAGACTTGAATCCTAAACCCCACAACATATCAAACTCACTTAGTACTGGAACAATCGTTATTCGCAAGTTATTTGGCTGTTCTTCTTCCACTCATGCACATATTTAGGCATCAGAGTTAAACAAAAGCACCTGTGTTAAGGCTTTAACACTAAGCATTGGGTGGAGTCACAACTGTTTAAGCTTCCAGCAATCAAATATGAGCAATCTAACAAAAGGCATCCAGTAAACATATTAAAGGTCCGGACAAGATCTAGTGTGCTACACCTTCCTAGGAAACGGTATCTACTGCAGCAAGGAAACATTTCGGTCTACTTCTTAAAAGAACATTGCTGGAAGCAGAAGTACGAAGTTTAAGTGCTTGAGAAAGCTAGTAGAACAACATACTTCAGTCTCTACCATAATCTCTCAGCACACGCTGTGGGGCTCAAATATCAAAATAGGGCGGTGGGAATCAAAAGCATATCAAGGACAAGACTGCACAACTGCATCACATTTAACAAGCTGCTCATTTTATACCACTTTGCAAATCCTAATCCAGGCAAAGGCTTTTCAGCTTTCACCTCACTGTTTCCCTCTCACGGGAGCCTCCGCCTCTCACTCTACTCCTGTGACCGATAGTTCCACACACAACAGACAGGAAAGGAGAGTGAGCTGACCTTTGTGTAACGATGTGGGTATTTACTTGCAATTCTGTTCAGCTCGAGGAAAGCATCGCCATTTTCAGTTTCTGTTGCACCTCCTCTTTTATCCATGGTTACTTCAAAGCCTTTGACCGCGGAGCTAATTAAAACAAAACCAACCCGTCAGATTTCAAGACGTACCTTTCTAGACGGTACATTTTCTTTCCAGCCTGAGTCAGTTTAACACTTGGGCACAGCAGAGTAGAGCCGCGTTCTCCAACAGCGCCTGTCTCCTCCCAGCCCTGCCCCTTCCCCCGGCCCAGCCAGACGGCTCTCGCTGAAGGGTCCGAGCCGCTCCCGCTGCGCGGCCGGCTCTACCCCGCGCTCCAGCGGCTTTAGGACAAGAAGCATCCGTCTGCGGGCACGGCCGGGGCGCGTGGCTGCCAGGACTCGCACCCTCACACACCCCGCGGGGCCCTGAGGGGTCGGGCGCCGCTGGCCCCGTGGCGCGGGGGCAGCGCGGCCCAGGCGCCGTCCCGAGGCGCCGGAGCCGCGAGGGGGAACAGCGGCAGTGGAGCAGGTGACTCAGCGGATCCCCGCCCGGCCGCACTCACCGGCGGGTGTCCCGCGCCGCTCCGCTCCGCTCAAGGCCTCACCACCGCCCGCGGCGTTTCCTGCTCTGGCCGCCGGCCCCACTTCGCCCCCGCCCGCCCCCACGGAGGGGCCGCGCGCGCCCCGGGCCGG